>CAUYQV010182729.1:0-79312 GCA_963574575.1 Galagoides demidoff
GTTGTTGCTGTGAGCTGTTTAGCAAAATAAATCTACCCCTGGGGTTATCTTGAGGTTATGTGTCTCAAAAAAAAAATAAAAATAAAATAAAAGAAATTAATAAATTAAAATGACCTGTATTTAAAAAAAAAAAAAAAAAAAAACTCTAAAATTTGGTAAGATTCTTATAGATTGAAAAAAAAAAAAGAAGAAAACTGTAGTATCCTTTCTTCTGCCAGAGATTTCATTCTGAACCCATATTCAGTATTGGCAAGCACCTACATCATCCCCAACTGAGTAACTGAAAACTCTGTGCGGGAAGACTCCAACTGGATTTTGTTTTGTTTGCTTTTTTTTTTTTTTTAAGACATTCAGAAAAACTTGGCGAAAGGATATTCTCTTTGATGTTTATGCCAATTTGAAATAAACTATAAAACTATAAAATTAAAACTTGAAAAACACATTTAAGTCTGACTCATCAAAAGGAATCAGAATCAAAGGATTTTATCTATATTTGCAGGGAATCACCAAGTCTCCAGAGCAAATCCAAATCCAAATTTAACCACTAAGCGCAGACACTGACAGATCATTAAAACAAGAGCCTGTAATGTAGTCATATCCACCTCAGTATTTTTATAAATCCAATATTAAACATAAGGATATAAGATAGACATTTTACCAATTTCTAAGACACATTGTCAAGAAAACTTAAATGCATCAAATATTTATAATTAACTGCTAAAATATAATCAGAAAATCCATGTTTAGTGTTATCATAACTCATTATTACAAAGATTGAATCTTTATACTTAAGAAAGATAAAACTTTAAAAACGTAACACAATGATGAGTTTAGAATAACACAAGATTAAAGGAATTGTTATCACAATGAGGAATGTTATGAGATCTCCTTGAAAATTCTAAAACATCATTCCTCTTTAAAAACCAAATGATCAATTTTTATCTCTAATAAAATATAAATAATTTAACATAAGTTTTTCAGTAAAATCAGGTAACATGCTTAAATATGCCATAATGTTTAGCAAATATCATGCACTACAACTATAAAAAAACCAGAAGTATATAAATTAAATACAAGTATAAAATTAAAATTGGTAATAACAACAATAAGGAAAAAAATAATATTAGACAGAAAAAAAGAATCTAACCACTTTGTCCTCCTGGGGTGAATATCCACGAAAGCAAGTTAGAAAAGACAAAAGAGACAAAACAAAAAAGGAATAATTAATTCCATTCTTAAAATAAGAGATTTTTTTAAGTTTTTAATAAAATAAAAATTCTGAAAATATTGCATTTTGAATGAAATTTAAAATTTTATATTTTAAATTAAAATTTACAGGAGAAAAATGTTTCTTTAAATTTCATACAATATAAATATGAGCATGTTAAGTATTAGAATACATTAAAAATATGCAAATAAAATAATTTTAATAATGTTCTTTCTACAAATAAAATCCTAATTAAACATGGAACTCAAAGGATAAAAACTGAAAAATGTTTATAAAAAGCTTTTATATACAAAGACAATAAAACATAGCATCACTGTTTATTTTTAATTTCATCATATGCTATCAGGAGTAGACAAAATGTAATTCTACACAACTTATGCACATTGCTTCAAAAGCTATTTCTAACCCACTAACATAGAAGTTTTCTATACTTTGTATTATTGTAGAGAAAAGTGTAATCAGAAAAAGCCGCTAAAGATAAAATATTATTGATTACAATTAGCAATTTGGGGTCAGTATTAGTTTCCTAATACTATATATGTGGAAAATAAAATGATGACATACATAATTTGGTCAAAAGAACATATTTAGATACACTGAAAAATAAACTCAAGTTAAATAAAAGTGATTTTACCATAATAATGATTTAATATTGTGAAAACTTACATAAATTCAAAATCACATATATTTACATATTGCTGTTTCTTTGAAATATAGTGGTAGTATAACATTTATGACTTAGAAAAAGAACAATCACATAATCTTATCTTAAAATCCTACATTTTAAAACATCTTTTGCTGTACATCTGTGCAATTTCCTTTTAGACAGCTTTACTTTCTATTTGCTAATGGAGAATTAATCTTTATTTTATTGGGTTTTTTAAGCATTACATAAGATAATATGAAAAGCTCTCAGTACAGTGCCTAGCATATAGTTCTAGCTCTGATATTCTAGCTTATTAAAACATAAGATATTCCCAGCTGCAGTGACTCACGCCTGTAATCCTAGCACTTCGGAGGCTGAGATGGGTGGATTGCCTAAACTCATGAATTTGAGGCCAGCCTGAGCCAGAAAGAACCCTCATCTGGAAAAATAGCTAGGGATATTACTACAAAAATAGTTGTAATGGGCGCCTGTAGCACAAACTACTCAGGAGGCTGAGGCAGGAGAATCACTTGACCTTAAGAGTTTGAGGTTGCTGTGAGCTATAACACCACAGCACTCTATCAAGGGCAACAAGGTAAGACTCTGTCTCAAAAAAAAAAAAAAAGAAAGAAAGAAAAGAAAGAAAGAAAAAGATATTGTAGAGATGGGATAGGATTGCATTCTTTACATCACTGTGTTCCTGACTACTTCCTTTGTTGTAAATGTTAAAGGTAAAAATGATGTAAAAGCTATTGTACACAATCAAGGACAACTATTGCCAGACCACTCATTATATATGTGTCAGGCACTACAGTAGATGTCTGAGACATAAAAAATGAATAACGACAATTTCTTCCTCAAAGGAACTAAACATATAGGAGAGAAATATACAAGTCATTGCACAACAGAGAGATGTTCTGAAAGCAAGGGAATAGCAGAGCACTATGGAAACACAAATGATAGAGGAGACCACAGGACTTGGAGAAAAAAAGCAATAAAAGATTTCTGAAATTTGATAGAGTTTTAAAGAACAATGAAAACCTCAGGAAGACCAGTGAGGGAAACTATTTCATGCAAAGAACATGGCATATACAAAACGCACAAAAACACAAGCAAGACTGGCATATTACTATAAGTAATCAGAAGTGACTAGATTATAACTGATACGTTTGAAGTAACATCTCCATGGTTATAACTATATTAATATCTCTCAAAATCTCAGCAGCATAACACTTTGACAAGATAATCCACATTGCAGAATATAAAAACAAAAAGGAAAACTATCCTAATCTTTGAGTTGAGAATTCCTTCTTGGGCCTGCAATGCAAGTTCCCATTCCAACAGTAGCCAACACACAATGCTGCCTCTATTGCCAGTGTCCTCTGTTAGTCTTATATTTCCTTTCTCTATAATTTAATTGATCAATTAATTATTTAGGTCATAGTTACTAAATTGGAAACTTGAAGTATGACCAAAAATATTTATTAAAAGTTTAATAGTACAAATATATGTTATAATTTCTATGAAATAGTTATCATTTTATAATATTTTATTTTCTAGGCTCAGTACCTTTAGCACAGTGATTACAGCGCCAGCCACATAGACCCAGCCAAGGCCACCTAAAACAACAATGACAACTACAAAAAAAAAAAAATAGCCAGGCACTGTGGCAGGCACCTCTAGTCCCAGGTACCTGGGAGGCTGAGGCAAGAGAATCATTTAAGCCCAAGAGTTGGAGGTTGCTATGAGCTATGAAGCCATGGCATTCTACTGAGGGCGACATAGAGAGATGATGTGTCAAAAAATATATATATATTATTTTCTAAAATAATTTTATCCCAGCTTTTTTTTTTTTTTTTTGCAGTTTCACCAGGGCTAGCACCCTATTCCTTCAGCCACAGGCACCGCCCACCAGCTATTTTTTTCTCATCATCAACCATCCCTATAGCCAATCCTATCTTACTACTTCTGCTAATAACCAATCACCCTGTCTCTCTCTAAGATCAATTTCCTTTTAGGTATTATTTGCCAAGTCTACCTTCTCATTATCACTTGCATCATTGATTCTATCATTATTTTTCCTCTCTGATATTTTACTCTTGATAGGCAAGGTACCATTCCATACTAAATATGGCACT
Organism: Galagoides demidoff; assembly: GCA_963574575.1. Taxonomy (NCBI): domain Eukaryota; kingdom Metazoa; phylum Chordata; class Mammalia; order Primates; family Galagidae; genus Galagoides; species Galagoides demidoff. The sequence goes on from CAUYQV010182729.1 coordinate 4,013, forward strand.
TTCATCACTATTTTTTGGTGCAACTTTCTTCCGTGACTAGTTTCCTAGTCTCTGAGGAAACTAATGTCAGTTTCCCCTCAGAATCGTTCTCTAAATACAGGTATTCTCTCTTTCTATCACTTTCTCTTGTGGATTGCCAAAAAGATAGATTCCTCTCTACACATCAATGATCCTAATTCTCAGTAGTCAAAACTATTGTCATTGCCTCTCTTGCCTGCCTTCTCTAATTAATTAAAAAAACCTCTCTTTCATACCACAACAATAAGTCTCTCTTGCAGATGGTCTCTTTTAATCAGGAATAATATAATTAACTTCTGCTGTAAAGGTTATCTTTTGCATTCTTCTATAAGTTTTGATTGTCATCTTTAAGAAAACATAATCACAGTGCTGAGCTGCAGCAAGGAGTTGGACCAAATGGCAATGCCTATCCAGAATAATATGCCCATGATAAACACACATTTCTTTCTTACATTCATTTACTTAACAAGTAATACACTGACCTATTATGTGCCACACACATAGAAACCTACAGTAGTCAAGTGGAATTAAAGAAACATATCAATTAATAGTCCCAAAATGTTAAGTATAGCCGATTTGAAATCTGAAGAATACAGTGTGGCACAAAAAAATGAGTGATTAATTTACATGGGATATCCAAAGAAACCATCATGAAGAAGATAATGCTTAAGTCCAGAAAAATAAGTACATCTTCATCAAGTACTTAAGGATTTGCGGAAGGGGAGATACAACGATTCTAGAGGGAAGAAGAGAAGTATTTCAGATTAAAGTAGCAGAATGAATAAAAGCATAAGCAATAAAAGACAAAGATAATTTAAGAGAAGTGCAAATAGTATAGTTTGGTAAAGTTATATAGAATGGAGTGAAGTTAGTCCTTAGTATTAGGCAGAGAAAATGAGAAGTCATTGATTCGTTTTTAAGCAGAAAATAAAATAGTCAGTTTTGTGTGTTTCACAGGTCCAGATTGGAGAACAGAGAGAGAGACCAGTTGGAAGACTGGCTAGATGGTAGAAGATGAGAGCCTAAAAAGGACAGCACCAGTTTACATAGGTATAGAGGAAATAATAAAATCAAAAAAATTATGTGTTGTGGCAGGCACCTGTAGTCCCAGCTACTCAGGAGGCTGAGGCAAAAGAATCACCTAAGCCCAAGAACTGGAGGTTGCTGTGAGCTATGATGCCACAGCAGTCTACCAAGGGCAACAAAGTGAGACTGTCTCTAAAACAAAAACAAAATAAAAAATAAAAAAAAAAAAGACGAAAAAGCAGTAAAGGAAAGAAACCTAAGGTGATTACTGGCTTTCTGGTTTAGGAGACAAAGTGGATAGTTGAAAATTATAAGAATAGATCTGGGGGGGTTTCTAATAGAAAATTCATATAAAGTCTGCTCTGGAAGAGGTAAGATTCAGTGGTACTCTAAATATATTTATTCAAAGGAAGTAAGAAACACAAGAACTCACAAGAAGACTTCAATATCCTATTCTTTTTATTAATACAAATTATTTTAACTTAAAATAAGGTATAAATAAGTTATTATCAAGTTTCTATTTTAACTTAACACTGTTTAGTTGTTCATTGGTTTATGCTTGTTTGAAGTTAAAGATTTTTGTTAGGAATGCTTACAAAAAAATTGAGTGATATTGATTGGGTATTACACTTAATAAATGTAAAAAAATAATTTTGAAAAAAAGTATTCCACTTAAAATGGATAAAGATATTCATGAACCCTGTCTAACCTACCTTACATGCCCTGCCTGCATTCCACTTCCTTTGTGTTCCCACATCTAAAGACTGTCTTACCATCCTGCATTTTCAGTGTTTTTTTTAATATCTTAAACTATTATATTGTCTATTAGAATTCATTGCAGATAGATTATTATTATTGATCTTCCTCATATATGCTTAATAAAATCTATTTAACCTGGCACTAACCTTATCTACTGATAAGCAGCCTATTTATTGGTAAGTACATTAGGTACTGAGCAGTATCCCTGACACTGAGTTAAGAAAAACTAAATATCAAAAGCAGATAACAAAGCATGTTTTGCCCCTGCTATGTATCTACTGATCTAAGAAAATATTTTCTCTTCTCTAAAATAAATCTTTAAAACCATGTACCCCTTATAGTTTTTAAATGAACATTTAAAGTTTAATAAATGCTTAGGATACATTTTCAGATATATTACGTATTGTACAAGTCCCCTAAATATATTTTCATTAAATCTTAGAACAGCATACTTTGAACAGTTTATTCAATATTTGGAAAGTGTCTATCATATAACTGATATGGCAAACCCATCCACACAGTCAAACCATCAGCCAAATCAGACATTCTACACCTTCAAACTGCTATACATTGGTATCTATGACAATGATCTCTTATCCTAATTCTACTCTAAAAATAATAGATGAGGAAACAGAATATTGCCAAAACTCTGTTACCTCAGGGAAATAAAGTGTTAGACCCTTCTGTACTTCTTACAAACCCTCTCATTGCTTTGCCTCAGAGATTCTCCCTGAGGACAACACATTCTGGAATTGTCACTTGTTTAGTGTCTGAGAGATGTCTACATCCAGAGGCTTTCTATGTATACACTATACATATAAAGACTAGATTCAGATTAGGCAGGGTTGAGAAGAATGCTGTTCTTTTGAAAAGTAGAAGACTGATTGTAAAAATAAGGTGGAAAAAAAAATTCACAAAACAAAAAAATGTTCTCAGGTAGGTAAATGTTAAGAATACATGTGGATATCTCTTTCCCTTGAAGTTATTTACACCATCCATTCCCACAAAGTTTTCCTTCAAAAGCATGAGATACTATTTCACTTTCAAGACTACTTGTGTAAAGGACCTATGTACTCACTCAGAGATTCCTCAAAAGAAAAAATGCCAAATTGGTAGTAACCATAGCATTTGTGGGCTTATTTGATCTGTAGCAGTACCCACAGTTTATTTTGGTACCTAGGTAATGGGAGTCAGAGCTGCACCAGATGAAAACTGTATAAAAGATGCTGCAATATGGAGAGGATTCTGAGCTAGTGTAACCTATATTAAATGTTTTCCCTTATGTTTAGTGTAACAACTTTATTTCACTTCAGGTATGCTCATATACATCAGAAGGTATAAAGTATCCTAAGATTCTGCAACTAAGATTATTTTTCATAGTCACTATGTTATCCTTCACCACTGGAGAGGTTGACATTAATGAAAGGAAACAGTTCGCTTTATTTTTTTTTTTTTGAGACAGAGTCTCAAGCTGTCACCCTGTGTAGAGTACTATCACATCACAGCTCACAGCACCCTCAAACTCTTGGGCTTAAGTGATTCTCTTGCCTCAGCCTCCCAAGTAGCTGGGACTACAGGCCCATGCCACAATGCCCAGCTATTTTGTTGTTGTTACAGTTGTCATTGTTGTTTTAGCAGGCCCAGGCTGGGTTTGAACCCATCAGCCCCAGTATATGTGGCTGGCACCCTACCCACTGAGCAATGGGTGCCGCCCGAAATAGTTCTCTTTCTTCCTTTTAAATTCTTTAACTATTTACTAGTAGTATTATCACACATTATAGGTAATTCCCCAAGAAGCTTGAAAATGAAGACACATCTTGATGCAACCACTTGCTAAATAGTTGTCCTAAAATTATACACATAATTCTGATAAGCTTTCCTGCTATACCTATTCCTCAAATTCATACAAAATAGTTTTCTTTTGTGTAGTGTCCTCAATATCTACATGTTATATAAATGTGAAAAGGGATTTAAAAACTAAAACTTAACTCACATAAAGTAACCTAAGAGAATTAATGAAGCATGTCAATTACTTTTTAAAAATTATTTAAGCAGTACATATATTTCCTATATGACTATATTTCTCTGGTATTTCAAGAACTACTGAGTAAAATAGTATAAATTTTAAAATCATAAGATATTAAACCCAGAAGAGATCTTAAAAATTATTTAGATCAGAAAATGATCGCTCCTGTGGCTCAAAGAAGTAGGGCGCCTGGCCCCATACGCCAAAGGTGGTGGGTTCAAACCCAGCACTGGCCAAAAACTAAAAAAAAAAAAAAAAAAAGATTTAGATCAATGCTTTCATTTTCTAGATTTTAGAAACACTAAGAGAGAGATAAAGTGACATGCTAAATAAGAGTAAAACAAAACCGGAACAAGAATAGAACTTGACTCTCCCAGTCTTTCTCTCTCTCTCTCTTTCTCTTTTGTTTTGTTTTGTTTTTGAGACAAAGTCTCCAACTGTCACCCTGTGTAGAGGGCCATGGCATCCTGGCTCACAACAACTCCAAACTCTTGGGCTTGAGGAACCCTCTTGCCTTAGCCTCCCAAGCAGCTGGAACTATAGGCATGTGCCACTACACCCAGCTAGTTTTTCTATTTTTAGTAGAGATGGGATCTCATTCTTGCTCTGGCTGGTCTTAAACTCCTCAGGTCAGGCAATCCACTAACCTCAGCCTTCCAGAGTACTACAATTATAGGCATGAGCTACCACCCGCAGCCTCTCCTGCCCTTCTCAACTTATGCCAACCTCTTCCTGGAGAATGTTCAATTCTCATCAATGTATGTAGTATATGGTAAATCTATGAAGGTTAAAAAGAAAATCATATACGATACCACTTACCTTGGATATATGGAAACTAACTCCCTATTACACTAGCACACTAAGAAGTGGTAATCACATTGGATTGAAATTTTTTTAAAAAGTAACTAACTAGAAGATTGCAAAAATAATCATTTTTTAATCTCTCAGTGAACAGTCTAAATAATAATCATTAAAACTACTCGTGTAAATGATATTAATGACCAGATTATACAATAGGATGTCAATCAGGATGTCAATATTATTATTCCATTCTTACTATATGATGTAATCAACAGGTGTATACCAGTACATTTTAAAGGACTTGCTAAAGAATCTTTTCTATAAAATAAAATATTTTTAAAATCACATTCTTTTGGGGTAGAGCAAGAAGGCAGACCAGAAAGTTCGTTCAGCTGAGCTCTCCTAGAATGACTAGAAAGAGGAGACCCAGTCATACCTGTCACAGGAACCATAGCCAGGGAGCACAGCAAGGAGGTGGTGAACTGGACACAGCATATGATCCAGTGCAGTGGAAATGTGATGAATTAGACAAGTGACTACTACCGCTGGGATCAGCTTAGCCCCCCCATGGAGGTCTGGGATGGAGGGAAGCTCTTCTAGAGTTTTCAATTGTTGGGGAAAGCCATGCATTGAGTGGAAAGCTTAGAAGAGTGGGCAGAGTATAGAACAACCAGATTTGAATGCCGGTTGAAGTAGATTTGCAATAGGTTTGGTGGCTGGCAAGACAACCATACTGAGAAGGTCTCAGTGGTCAGGGGGCTTGCCATTGTGGGAAGGTTGTGTGAGGTCTTGGCAAGGGCCTAAAGCACAGCTGTCTTAATTCTGCCTGCTCGGATTAGAACCCCACTCTTGGGACAGTATGAGGAACTACCTCACCCCACAAGAACTGGAGTCAGGGGGCACTATGAGACCTACACCTGAAGGATTCTTGTGAGCTTTAACATCCCAACCCAGCAGGGTTTGAATGCTGAGGAAACAACCAGGGGATCACCAAAGGTAACTATGTTTGGAATAAGGCCATAGAGGTTGCTGGCTGTGCTCAATGACTCCTAAAAAAACCAGAGCACCACCTAATGTCCCGGTGACATATCACAACATACTATCATCAAGAGCAAGGACTTCTGTTTGAAATAAAGGAGGCAGTAAAAAGGAAAAAGGAGGACAAGGAAGTGAACAAGAAGAAAGAACATACAAGGAGGAACCAAACAGAAAAATTCAGGAAACATGAAAAACCAAAACAAATGAACTCCCCCAAGGGACCATGAGGCAACTACTGAATAAGACACCACCTATGAAGAATTAGTGGGCTTTACAGAAAGGGAATTTAAAATATGGGTGATAAAGACAAAAAAAGGAATGGATGAGAAAATGGAAAGACAGAACCAAAAGTCAGACAAAAAATATCTAGAATATAGAAGAAATATGGCAGAGCTTAAGGAAATGAAGGAGACAATAAGGAAATGTAAAGATGCAGTAGAAAGTCTCAAAAATAGGTTAGACCATGGAGAAGAAAGAACCTCAAAGCTAGAGAATAAAGTTTAAAGTTTAGTAAAAGAAGCCAAAAATGAGGCCACAGCACAGTGGTTACAGCACCAGCTACATGCACCAAGGGTGGCAGGTTCAACCCCAGCCCAGGCCAGCTAAACAAATGCAACAAAAAAATAGCTCAGCATTGTGGCGGGTGCCTGTAGTCCCAGCTACTTGAGAGACTGAGGCAAGAGAATCACTTAAGCCCAAGAGTTTGAGGTTGCTGTGAGCTGTGACACTACAACACTCTACCAAGGACAACATAGTGAGACTCTGTCTCAAAAAAAAAAGAACCAGAAAAGGAGAGAAAGCAGAACAGGTGCTTAGAGAACTCTGAGACTCCATGAATCATTCAAACATACAAATTAATAAGGATCCCTGAAAGGAAAGATTGTCCCAAAGGAATGGAAGCCCAACTGGAGACTATCATAAATGAAAACTTCCCATGTTTTACTAAAGACCCTGACACACTCCTTTCAGATGGTTATCAAACCCAGGGTTATCTCAACTCAATCAGAGCCTCTCCAAGACACATTGTAATGAATATGTCCAAAGTCAAAATGTAAAAGAAAATTCTGCAAGCAGCCAGGAGTAAGCACCAACTGACATACAGAAACAGAGCCATTAGGATGACAGCGAACTTTTCAACTGAAATCTTCCAGGCCAGAAGAACATGGTCATCCACCTTCAACATTCTTAAACAGAACAATTGTAAGCCCAGAATTCCTCTGCTAAACTAAGCTTCAAAATGAATGGAGAAATCAAATCTTTTGCAGATATACAAACACTGAGGAAATTTGCCACAACAAGATCAGCTCTACAGGAAATACTTAGCCCTCTTCTACACACTGAACATCACAATAAACCAATACCAAAGTAAATACCCATAAGCTAAAGGTCAAAACATAGCTTCCACAATGGTGCAAAGCATGAAAATACACAACACACTTTCACAAAATAAGATGAATAGAATTCCACCACACTTATCAATTCTCTCAGTAAATGGAAGTGGACTGAATTCACCCCGGAAGAGGCACAGGCTGGCTGACTGGATTAAAAAGCACAAGCCATACATATGCTGTCTCCAGGAGACACACCCAGACATAAAGGACAAATCAAGACTCAGGTTAAGGGATGGGAAACAGTATTTCAAGCAAATGAAAATCAGAAAAAAAGGAGGGCTGAGATCTTATTTTCAGATACAAGTGATTTAAAGCAACTAAAGTTAAAAAAGACAAAGATGGGACACTTTATACTGGTCAAAGGAACAGTAAGTATACAATAAGAAGGCATTAAAATTTTAAATATTTATGCACCCAACTTAAATGTTCCCAGATTTATGAAACAGACCTTGATGGGTCTAAGCAATATAATATTCCATAAAAACATAATAATCAGGGACTTTAACACCCCTCTGACAGAACTAGATAAATTCTCTAAACAGAAACCAAACAAAGATACAAAGAACTTAAATATGACCCTATAACAAATGGGATTAATAGACATACAGAACACACCATCCCAAAACTGAAGAACACAAATTTTTTCTCATCAGCCCATGGTATGTATTCCAAAATCAACCACATCATAGGATACGAATCAAACCTCAGCAAAATTAAAAGAATAGAAATTATACCTTATATCTTATCAGACCACAAGGCAATAAAAGTGGAACTCAACTACAATAAAATGTTCATCCTCATGCAAAGACTTGAAAATTAAACAACCTCATGCTGAATGATAGTTGGGTTCAGGAAGAGATAAAAGGAAATCGTTAAATTCCTCAAACATAACAACAATGAAGATACAAATTCCCAAATCCTATGGGATACACCAAAAGCAATCTTAAGCTGGGCACAGTGGCTCATTCCTATAATCCCAGCACTTGGAAGGCCGAGGCAGCTGGATTGCCTGAACTCACAGGTCTGAGACCAGCCTGAGCCAGAGCAAGATCTCATCTCTTAAAAAAAATAGCTGGGCGTTGTGGCAGGCTCCTATAGTCCCAGCTACTTGGGAAGCTGAGGCAAGAGAATCACTTGAGCCCAAGAGTTTGAGGCTGCTGTAAGCTATGACACTATGGTACTCTATCAAGGGTAACAAAATGAGACTCTGTCTCAAGGAGAAAAAAAAGGCAATCTTAAGAGGGAAATTTATTGCATTACATGCCTACTTTCAAAAAACAGAGAGTGCATCAACAAATTCATGAACCATCTTAAGGAATGAGAAAAAGAAGAACAATCTGATCCCAAAACCAGCAGAAGAAATAAGAGATGAATGAAATTGAAAACATAAGAATCATTCAGAAAATAAGTAAAAAGTTGTGTTTTTTCTTTGAAAAAATAAATAAAATCGATAAAACTTCAGCTAGACTAACTAGAAACAGAAATCTCTAATGATCTCAATCAGAAATGACATAGGGGAAATAACAACAGGTGCTACAGAGACGTAAGAGATTATCTCTGAGTACAACAAGAAACTCTATGCCCGCAAATTTGACAATGTGGAGGAAATGGATCAATACCTGGAATCACACCCACTCCCTAGACTTAATCAAGAAGAAACAGATCTCTTAAACAGACCAATTTCAAGAATTGAGATTGAAGAAACAATAAAAAATTTCCCCCCCAAAATAATGCCCTGGTGTAGATGGCTTCACACCAGAATTCTATCAAACCTTCAAAGAAGAGCTGATACCCATATTGCAGATTATTATTCCAAAGAATTGAGAAGGAAGGAATCTTCCCTAACATGTTCTATGAAGCAAACATCACTGTGATACCAAAACCAGTAAAAAACCCAACTAAAAAGGAGAATTTCCAACCAATTTCACTAATGAATATAGACGTAAAAATTTTCAATAAAACCCTAGCCAGTATATTACAGCTACACATTTAAAAAAAAAATTATACATCACAATCAAGTAGGTTTCATCCCAGGTATGCAAGGCTGGTTTAACACATGCAAGTCCATAAACATAATCAACCATATCAACAGAAGCAAAAACAAAGACCACAGGAGTCTCTCAATAGATGCAGAAAAAGCTTTTGATAAAATTTAGTATCCTTTTAATTAGAACACTGAGAATATAGGCATAGGTGGCACATTTCTGATTGAAGTCATCTATGACAAACCCACAGCTAACATCATACTGAATGGAGTAAAACTGAAAGCTCTTCCACTTAGAACAAGAACCAGACAAAGTTATCCTCTATTGCCACTACTATTCAACATAGTGCTGGAAGTTCTAGCCAATACAATCAGACAAGAAAAGGAAATAAATGGCATCCAAATGGGTGCAGAGGAGGTCAAACTCTCACTCTTTAAATAACAATATGATTTTATACTTACAAAACCCCAAAGACCCAACCACAAGACTCCTGGAAGTGATCAAAAAATACAGTAATGTCTCAGGATATAAAATCAATGTCCACAAATCAGAAGCCTTTGTATATGCCAATAACAGCCAAGATGAGAAGCTAATCAAGGACATAATTCCCTTCACAGTAGCTTCAAAAAAACGAAATACCTAGGAATATACCTAACAAAGTAGGTGAACAACCTCTATAAAGGAAATTAAAAACCCTTAGAAAAGAAATAGCAGAAGATATTAACAAACAGAAGAACATACCATGCCATTGGCTGTGAAGAATCAACATTGTGAAAATGTCTATACTACCCAAAGCAATCTACAGATTCAATGCAATCCTCATTAAAATATCATAATTATACTTTCAAGATTTGGAAAAAATAATTCTTCATTTTGTATGGAACCAGAAGAAACCCTTCATAGCCAATGCAATTCGTAGTAATAAAAACAAAGCTGGGGGTATCACCCTACCATACTTTCATCTACATTAGAAGGCCATAATGATCAAAACAGCATGATATTGGCACAAAAATAGAGACATTAACATTTGGAACAGAAAGAAAACCATGAAATGAAATTAACATCTTAAAGCCACCTAATCTTTGATAAACCAAACAAGAACATTCACTGGGGAAAAGAATAACTATTCAATAAATGGTGTTGGGAGAACTGGATAACCACATGTGAAAGACTGAAACTAGACCTGCATCTCTTACCACTTACAAAAATTGATTCGAGATGGATAAAAGATTTAAATCTAAGGCATAACACAATCAAAAACCTCATAGAAAGTGAAGGGAAAACACTTGAAGATGTCAGTCTCAAGATTTTATGAAGAAGACTTCCATAGCAATTGCAACAACTAAAAATAAACAAATGGGACTTAATTAAACTGAATAGCTTCTGTACAGCTAAGGAGACAATAACCAACGAAAACAGACAACCATCAGAATGGGAAAGAGATTTCCACAGTATGAATCAGACAACAGCTTGATAACTAAGATCTACTGAAACTCAAATTAAATCAACAACAAAAAAAAGCCAACAATCCCATGTATCACTGGGAAAGAGAACGTTCTCTAAAGAAGACAGATGAAAGGCTAACATGTGAAAAAAATGCTTATTTTCCGTAATCATCAGAGAAATGCAAATTGAACCACCCTGAGGAATCACCTAACCCCAGTGAGAATGGCCCACATCACAAAGTCTCAAAACTGCAGATGCTGGCATGGATGTGGAGAAAAGGGAACACTTTTACACTGATGGTGGGACTATTAACTAAATCAACCTTTTGGGAAAGAAGTATGGAGAATTCTCAAAGGACTCTAATTAGACCTCCCATTTGATCCTGCAATCCCATTACCAGGCATCCACCCAGAAGGAAAAAAAATCCTTTTATCATAAGGACATTTGCACTAGACTGTTTATAGCAGCTCAATTTACAATTGCCAAAATGTGGAAACGGCCTAAATGCCCACCAACCCAGGAATGTATTAACAAGCTGTGGTATATGTATATGCTATTCAGCCACTAAAAACAGATGGAAACTTTACATCTTTTGTTAAGATCCATTAACCTGGATGGAGTTAGAATACATTCTTCTCAGTAAAGCATCACAAAAATAGAGAAGTAAGAATTCAATGTACTCAATTCTAATATGAAGTCAGTAGAAGAGCTAATACAAGGGAGGTAGGGTAGGAGAATTAGGAAATGGGGAGAGGAGTGGAGCGAGGGGAACGAAGGGTCATAGTGTATGGCACACCTCTTCGGCATGACACAATTATAAGAGGGACTTTATCTAACAAATGCAATCACTGTAACCTAATTCTTTGTACTCTCAATGAAGCCCAAACAGTAAAAAATTAAATTAAATTTAAAAAACAAACCAAAAAGAAAATCACTTTCTTAGAAGAAAGAAACCATTATAAAGGCATAATTCACTCTGCTTCAAATCCAACTACTTATAAAGTGAAAATATTTATATTTTAAATTTTAAGTGTAAAAATACAATTCTGAAAAAATGTACATTTTTTCAAAATTAAATTAGTGATTAAGCAAGTGGTATCCTATTTTTCCTACTAAAAAGTAAAAGAAATAAATAGTAGCCACACTTTGAAGCTTAAAATAATACTGATTATAAATTATTTTTAATATCCTTCCCAATATCACCATCAAATGATTAGAAAAGCATTTCTTCACTATAGTCAATACTCTTTCATTTGACTAAATACATAGTTCTTATTTATTAAGAGTTTTCATCTTAAAAGGAAATGGAAGAAATATTTCATAAAATCTTATTGAATTAGTACTATCATATGTCCTACACTTCATTTATGCTTTCTGTACCCTAAATGGACCTCTAGAGACTTTATTAATTCTTAAGGATGGCTCCACATGAAAAAGCTACAAAATTAAAACAAAAGGTTATTTCATTGTGCTCTCTTAGGAGATTACTAAAAGAATTTTTTAAATAGCTTTATAATTAAAATTTAAGCTATAAAATATCAGTATTCTCATTATCCTACCTCATTAGCTTAGTTGAACCAAACTGCACTGAGTTTAATCCTTTGGAGCTGAGATAAGTCAACAAAATGTATTTAGACCCATTGAGAGCAAATGCCTTCTATTATATAAGGAACTGAACATATTTTTGATAGTCCAATTTAAAAGAAGAAATTAAACTCAATAGTCATGTTATCTAGAATAGACTTCCTCTATACATTCAATTCAAAGGAACACTTCACCATGTAAATTAAAACGCTCTTATGACAGAACTTTTACCTAAAGAAAATGTAGAAAAACTAATAAAAGAAATGCAAGCCTGAATTCCTTGAGCAAAAATCTCCATTTTTTTAAATTACCTTTTATTCCCCTGACACTCAGATTTAAGAAAAATATGAGGAAAGTGGAGAATACTGCCCTGGTCCCTTTCTTCTCCTATAAACCATCCCCATCACCCCAATCCATCACAAATAAAGAGATTTAGCGTTGGTCACAATACAAAATGGTTTCAAAGGGTGTTCTGTCTTTTCTCAGTATTTAATTTACTGATTAAAAGTTTCCTCAGCATAAAGAGAGCATATATTAGAAACCATAAAATATATTTTCAAGTAGTTAAACAATAATCTGATATCATTAAGACTTTTGTCTCTTGTCTAAATGGGGTAACAAAACCATATTTCTCCTCCTACACAAAACAAGCAAGCAAAAAACAAACAAAATATATCAAAGAATGGTTTGTAAGACATTTGCCATCAGGTGACAAAGGACAGTGACAGCTGAAAGATAGGAAACTAGATAAATTCTATAATTAATCCAGATTTTCTAAGAAATTTGACAAACTCAATGAAATGGAAAAAAATTATTTTCAAAAAATTCTTCATGATTGGAAAGAACAGTGGTTGTTTTCACCAGTGAGACTTAAAAAATACTGAATTCACAGGATATTGGTTAAAGACTCAGGAAAGGCTTTCCTCAATAGGAGAGAATAATTAATGCTGAACCAAGCATTGCTCCAGACCCACCTAACAAATCATAAAAGAAAATTTTAAGTATCAAACTGATTTTATAGGACTTAACTACATCCAGAAAAAAGCTCAAGGAAATGAAACAGAAATGCTAGAGTAGCCAACACCAAACAAGGTAAAATTTACAATGTCTGGCATCTAACCTAAAGTACCAGACGTGCAAGGAGTCAGAAAAACATTCACCATAATGAGACAAACCATTAAAAGCAACCCAGAATTCAAAGAGGTTTTCAAATTAGCAAAGGAGGACATCAACAGTTATTACAACTGAATTCTATACATTCAAAAAGTCAAACAAATGTGAAATATATATCTTATGGTCCTAAATTAAAATTCTAATCATAAAAACTACAATCTCTGAGATTTAGAAAAAGAAATACACTGAATGATATAACTAAAAACAGCAGAGTTGACACTGCAGAAGAAAAGAAAGAGAAACTTATATGCATAGTAATATAAAGTGTAAAAAATAAAAGCGAAAAAGTAAAATTAAGTTTAAAGGAAATAAAATAAATGAGCATTAGGATAAACTTCAAGCAACATAATATATAGGTAGTGGGAATTCCCAATGTAGAGTAGAAAAAGGATGGAACAGGAAAAATATTTTTAAAACTAATGGCCAAAATTCTACCTAGCTCTATGAAAGTATAACCTTAAATATACAAATACCAAATACATGAGAAATGAAGAAAAGTACAGCAAAAACCATCATAATTAAATTGCAAAAAACTAGTGATTAAAAAAAATTTTAAGCAGCCAGAGAAAAAGCATACATTACACACAGAAAAACAATAAGAATGACATTGCAGTTCTCACTGGAAACGTAAAAGGGAGAAGGCAATGAAGCAAATCCTTTAAATACTGAAAGAAAGAAGAATTTAGGCAGAGCAAGATGGAGGAATAGAATCCTCCAGTGATTATACCCCCTATCAGAACATCAAACTGAACAACTACGGATGCAAGAAATCACCTTCACAAGAACTAAACATCAGGAGAGTGATTATAGCACTTAGTTTTAGCATAAATACAAGAAAAGATACATTGAAGAGAAGGGGAGGAACCATCTAACCTACCCTAAACCTCCTCTCCCCGAACCCCACCCAGCACAACCAGGACAGAGAGTCTTATACTTGGAAAAGGAAAGCAAAGTGAATATCACACTGGAACTCACTGGTGTCCTATTAGAGTGGAATACAGCACCAAGCAGAATCCCACCAGCACCTCCAAAAGTAACATTTAGACCACCCTAGGCCAAAGGGAAATCCGCCATCCTAGTAGCAGAAAACTAATTCTAGTCCACTTCAACACTAGCTCACAAAATTGGCCTGGAGCCTGAATAAATTTCAGCAACAGCCAGGCTTAGGTGAGCTCTAGCGCTGCTCTCAAAAGCTGTGTGCTTTGGGTGTAACCCAGCAAAATAGAGACTTCAGTGCTCATGGAACTGCTGCATCACACTTCCCCCAACTTCGACCAGTAAAATGCAGAAACTCTTTCCTGTTGGAAGGAGGAAAGAACATGTGGGTGAAAGGTAAAGTAGGCTGGCATTCCCCCTGAAATTTTGAGCAGGTTGTGGCCCAGAGTTTCAGCAATTCCTCAGCAATGCATGCCTATAGCAGCAACAGGGTGGTGGAATTGAGAGAACTAGACAAATGCCATTTTAGGCAGCTCCCACAATCTTGAGAAATAAGTTTCGGTTTCCCTGCCAGTAGTTCCCCATAATCCTATGATTCCTACCACCCAATCAGAGCACACCTCACTGGGCCACTAGTGCCCAATCCTACACCACCCCATACTCAGATCTTCCCCAAACCCCACCTATGATCCCAACCTCATAAAAGCCCCCCACCCTAGAGCTGTGGCCAGGATCTGTTGCAGCGGAGCCCCAGGAGTCCAAGCTCGAGTTTACTGCAATAAAGGCCCTTTTGTTTTTGCATTGGACTCAACTCCTGGTGGTTTTTGGGAACTATGCAATCTGGGCACAACATTTGGGGGTTTGTCCAGGATTCCCCAAGACCCCTAAGGACCCCGAACCGGAGGGCTGAAGAGTGGTGAGTGTTCTGGTACCAGTGTGTGTCAGTGTTTGTGTCTGTATGCGGGACTGAGATTTTGGTAGTCTGGTTAAGCCAAAAGAAAGCCCAGGCAGACACACTGCTGAAAGGCTATCGGCTGGGGTTCTAGAAGACATTCTGGGCCCCACGTCTGCAAAGGACTGGGACATGGAATCCTCAGATCCTGCTGAAAGGGGTCACGTGTAATCGATCCCATTAGTGTTTCTGGATGGATGGGGCGGGAATTGGCGTTCCGCCATCATCCCGGTTTCAGTTTTGTTACCGGTCTTGTAAGGGCCGGACATTGGCTTTTTGTTATATTTTGTGTGTTTCGTGTGCATTTTGGTGATGGTGAGTGACATGGGACAGACGCAGATGACTCCTTTATCTTTGATTTTAGACCATTTCCAGGACTTCAAGGCTGAGCTCAGAACCTTGGTCTCAGTGTTAAAAAATCTAAACTTGAAATCTTTTGCAGGAACCAATAGCCGACCTTTAACATCAGGTGGCCCCCAAAAGGAACTTTCCATCTTCCTATTGTTTACCAGGTCAAAGACGTAGTGTATCAGCCTCAGTCCAACCATCCAGATCAGGTCCCGTACATTACAACCTGGCAGGACTTTGTTGAAGATCCACCAGCATGGCTGAAAGCCATCTTGCCACCTAGGCAGGAAGAGCCTCAGAAGGTGTTCTCTCTTAAAGAAAAACCTAAAGAATCTCCCCGACCAACTGCCCCCCTCTATCCCATTCTGCAGGGTGGGAATGATCCAGACTCCTTGTTTCCTCCTCCTTATCTGTCCCCGCCAGAGGCTCCTTGTGTCCCTCCACAGGACAACGAAGCAGCAGCAGCGGGTAGTCCCTCGGGACCATTGGGGAGCCCTCCCCACACGCATCAGAGGGCACAGCGAGAGCGGCTGTGGGTGTCGGCCACAGATTCTACTGTCCTTCCTTTACGGGCGGTAGGAACCCCATGATAATGGGGAACAACCCCTGCACTATTGGCCATTTGTCACTAGTAACCTCTATAACTGGAAAATGCAGAATCCAAAGTTTTCTGAGAAACCAACCGCTCTAATTGATCTTTTAGATTCCATCCTTTTACTCATCAACCCACTTGGGATGACTGCCAGCAGCTACTACAGGTCCTCTTCACCACTGAGGAACAGGATTGGATCCTGGCAGAGGCCAGGAAAACAGTCCTGGGGGAAGATGGGAACCCTACCACCAACCAAGCTGTTATTGACACTTCTTTCCCCCTCACGCACCCTAACTGGGATTTCAACATGGCTGAAGGTAAGGAGAGGGTCCAGGTGTACCGCCAGACTCTCATGGGGGGGTCTCCGTAAAGCGGCTCGTAAGCCAACCAATTTGGCTAAGATAGGGAATGTGCAGCAGGAAAAGTCTGAATCTCCAGCTGCATTCTTAGAAAGGATTATGAAAGCTTTCTGTACTTACACTCCCCTTGATCCAGAGGCGGAGGAGAACAAGGCTGCAGTTATTATGGCCTTTGTTAACCAGTCAGCCCTGGACATAAAACGGAAGCTGCAGAGAATAGATAGGCTGGCTGAAAAATCTTTACAAGATTTGCTTGCAGTAGCAGAGAAAGTGTATAACAACAGAGAAACCTAGGAAGAGAAAAACACCCAGGCCCGGGCCAAACAAACTCAAGACCTGGCCAGAATTCTGTTGGCTACCATGACAGCCACGCCACATGACAAACAGGACCGACTGTGATGGTTGGTGGAGGAAGGTAAGGAGAAGTCCTCTGAGGGGCGTCGACAATTACAGAGAGATCAGTGTGCCTACTGTGAAGAATCTGGACACTGGGCTAAAGAATGTCCTAACTGCCTCCCCCATAAAACTCAGGTTTTAGAACTTGGAGAACTGAGCGATTAGAGGGGTCAGGGTTCAGCACCCCTCTCTGAACCCAGGGTAACCCTCAAAGTGGAGGGGACACCAATAGACTTTTTGGTGGACATGGGAGCTCAGCATTCAGTCCTGGTATCAGACCAGGGCAAGATGGACATCAAAAAGTCTTGGGTCCAAGGGGCCAATGGAATTAAATAATACTCATGGACTACCCAAAGAACTGTGGACATGGGCGTGGGTTGGGTATCCCACACATTGATGGTAATTCCAGACTGTCCAGACCTGCTTCTTGGGCAAGACCTTTTAAACAAAATAGGAGCCCAGATCACTTTCAAAAGAGAAGGGCCCCAAATCATAGACGGGCAGAGGCACCCTATCTAGGTGTTGACTCTGAGGCTTGAAGATGAGTATCGGCTCATCTTGGGTGAGACCTTTTAAACAAAATAGGAGCCCAGATCACTTTCAAAAGAGATCAGAGAGATCAGTGTGCCTATTGTGAAGAATTTGGACACTGGGCTAAAGAATGTCCTAAATGCCTCCCCCATAAAACTCAGGTTTTAGAACTTGGAGAACTGAGTGATTAGAGGGGTCAGGGTTCAGCACCCCTCTCTGAACTTCTTGGGCGAGACCTTTTAAACAAAATAGGAGCCCAGATCACTTTCAAAAGAGAAGGGCCCCAAATCACAGACGGGCAGAGGCACCCTATCTAGGTGTTGACTCTGAGGCTTGAAGATGAGTATCGGCTCCATCAGCCCCCAGTGCTTACACTGGTGGCCGAGATGTCTGAATGGATGAGTTCCTTTCTGTTAGCCTGGGCGGAAACTGGAGGCATAGGATATGCTGCCCACAAACCACTGGTAACAGGAGAACTTAAGCCAGACACTGAACTGGTTCGGGTATGTTAGTACCCAAGCCCCAAGAAGCATGGACAGGAATCCTACCCCATATCTGGAGGCTCTTGAAAGTAGGAATTTTGACACCATGTCAGTCCCCTTGGAATACCCCTTTACTCCCCATCAAAAAGCCTCTCACAAATGACTATCGCCCAGTGCAGGACTTGAGAGAAGTTAACAAACGGGTTATGGATATACATCCAACCATGCCCAACACGTACATGCTCCTAAGTGCACTGGCTCCAACACAAACATGGTACACAGTCCTAGATTTAAAAGATGCCTTCTTTAGCTTGCCTCTAGCTCCACAAAGCCAGGCTATGTTTGCCTTCAAGTGGAGCAATCCCAAAGAAGGCATCAATGGACAGCTGACCTGGACTCGACTACCACAGGGTTTCAAGAACTCTCCAACCATCTTCAATGAGGTCTTGCATGAAGACTTCAGTGAATTCCATAAAGCACACCCCGGACTGACTCTCCTTCAGTATGTGGATTACATATTGATAGCAGGGGCCGATGAACAAGGCTGCCTGCAAGGGACCTGGGACCTGCTAGCCACCCTAGGAGACCTAGGCTTCTGTGCTTCAGCCAAGAAAGCCCAAATCTGCCAACAAACTATAAATTACTTAGGGTGTGTACTAAAAGAAGGACAGAGGTGCCTTTCACAGGCCAGAAAAGATACCGTGCTAAAAATCCCTACCCCCACCTCACCCCAGGAGGTTCAGGAATTCCTAGGGGCTGCTGGCTTCTGCAGGCTTTGGATTTTAGGGTTTGCAGAGATTGCTAAACCATTATATGAAGCCACCAAAAAAGGGCAGCCTTTTCACTGAACAGAAGAAAGAGAAAATGCTTTTAAGGCACTCAAGGTGGCGCTGCTATCTACCTCCACATTACGACTCCCAGACATGGCAAAACCCCTTCCAGCTATATATAGATGAACATAAAGGAACAGCTAAAGGAGTATTGAATCAAGCAATAGGCCTCTGGAACATACCGGTGGCTTACTTATCCAAGAAGTTAGACCCGGTAGCAGCAGGATGGCCCCCATGCCTGCATATAATTGCAGCCACTGCTTTGCTTGTCAAAGACGCAGATAAATTTACAATGGGGCAGGAATTGTTAATCACAACCCCCCACACCATAGAAGGGGTGTTGAAGCAGCAGCCTGACCGGTGGATAAGTAATGCTCACCTCACCCATTATCAGATCTCCCCCAAACCCCACCTATAATCCCAACCCCATAAAACCCCCCTGCCCTAGAGCTCATGGCTCTCAGCCAGGATCCATTGCAGCAGAGCCCCCAGGAGTCCAAGCTCGAGCTTACTGCAATAAAGGCCCTTTTGTTTTTGCATCGGACTCAGCTCCTGGTGGTCTTTGGGAACTACACGATCTGGGCACAAGAGAATGTCCAGCAGAGAAGATAAGAAAATAGTCTGAGAAGTGTCTAGTTAGAGATCGATAGCTTAGAGACAAGAATATAAATAAAACTAGAAAGTAATTTAATAGTTGCCCCTGCAGATACCTGCTGTCACAGGCACCTTGACCTGAAGGCTGTAACTTTCCTTCATTAAATTTCCCCCAAAGTATTCTTTGATTTGTATATTAGTACTCCTCTGTCCTTCAGCCTGATAACTTTCTTCCCTAAACAAAGAACTGCTTGTTTGATTGAAGCATAAAGCTGTTATCTTATCACTTTTTGTGTAGTGAATATACACCTCCAATTTTCTAAATAAATAGCCTTGGATACTGGGCTCAGAACAGCACCTGTTAGCCTCACAGGGGGCTGGCACAGTGTTGGTGTCCTCTCTCACAGGTCAGAACACCATGTGTATAAATTTCGTAGTGCTTTCTTTCCTTTGTCTGCCAGACCCCTGGGCAGTTGGGCAAGGTTCCCACTTAAGGAGGAACCTCCAGTCCATTGCATTGCAGCTCTGTTCTTGAGTTCCAACAAGAGTCTAAGAGACTTTGTCTTGCAACCAGGTCCAGGCAGCTACAGTGAACAAAGCACCAGGGCAGAATCAACAAGCCTCCAATTCTAGCTTATTGCTCTCTTCTACTTGCATGATGGGCCAGAAAAGAATCTACTCTCCTGGCAGAAAAAAATCCAAGTGTTTGGTAGGCTTCACTACCCACTAACTATAGTGGCATCAGGCCTCGAATAAACATCAACGTCAGTCAGACAATAGTAGCCATGGGTCTTGGGCAACCCCAAGTAGAGTACTAATCTGAGGGGCCACAACCTTAGGGTGCAACCAAGATGATACCATCTTCAGAGACCCTGAAAATGCCTGTGTCACCCTTCCCTCAATTCAAGGCAGCAGAGAGAACCTCCTTCTACTTCGGGGAAAGAGTGAGGGACTGTGTCAGAAAGCCCAAAGAATCTCCCTTATCTTCTCCAAGTCTATCAGACTCGATATCTAGGAATCTGCAAGAGTTACAGAATACCTTGATTTAAGGCACCCTCCAGTGCTGAAACAGCTGCAGTCACCAAAAGTATAGGTAACTTCACCCTTTGAATTCTTCAAAGGCCCTACTGGACCAAATAAAGCCAAATTCCAAAGACTATAATGAATACCTACATCTTTTTTGTTGTTACTGGAGACAGAGTCTTGCTCTGTCACCTGGGCTACATTGCTAAGGCCTCAGCCTAGCTCACAGTAACCTCACACTCTTGGGCTCACACAAGCCTCCTGTCTCAGACTCCTGAATAGCTGAAACAACAAGGATATGCCACCACACAAGGTTAATTTTTCTATTTTTAGTAGAGATGGAGGTCTCCACTTTGCTCAGGCTGGTCTCGAACTCCTGACTTTCAAGTGATCCTCCTGCCTCAGCCTCCCAGAAAGCTGAAATAACAACCATAAGGCAATACCTATATAGGCAAAATGCCTTTGGCCAAAAAAGCCATTTGAGAGAGAGCAGTGAAAAGACTTTGTACAGGCATACTTGTAAGAAACTGAAGCAGAATTCCATGTGGCGAGGTTGGTTGTGAGCCTGACATGACCAAGGATTAGGCTGGAATAGCATTTACTGTGTTAAGGAATTAAGGTTGACTTTATAAGGCCAATAAAAAAGCCCTTTGGAAAACTGGCCAAATACTCATCAGTAATCTTTCCTGATCTGTGGTAAGTAAGAAAGGTTCCTTGCTGATAGGTCCAGGAATGGAAATGTGCTCGGGGACCTCAAGAGAAGAAGAATTTACCCAATGCATACAGGTATCTAATGGCACAGATGAAACTTGGGCTTGTGAAAGGCTTTTGAGAAGTCTAGCCTGAAAATTCCTTATAAAAGGTTCCAGCAAAAAACCCCTGACTTAAGGCCTACATGGGAGCAGAGGTTTGCGCACAAATTCCTGTATGCCTAAGAAGTTTCTTTATGCCTTGTTTAAAGATCTGAAGTAACAGCCTCCAAACGGCAAGGCCAGCAAGGGCAAGTATTCAATCTACCTTGTTCCTCCATAGCCTCAGGCATCATCAGATAAGAACAAAGAAGTAATGGCTAACAACATGTTCTCCATTAGTTATGTAAAATTGGGTTATGTTGAAAGGGTTATGTCAAAAGGTGTATGTTAAGTGGATTATCAGAAGCTAATCACAAGGCAGTCACATGATGTTTAAATGGATCAATGAGGTCACTGCTATATTGTGCGCATGTACAAAATTCCCTATATAAACCAACTGCAAATAAAGAAGATTGCCATTTTGCCTGAGCAAGCAGATGGTCACCTTTATTTAAAACACAATTTCAATAAGCATGCTTATTCTCCGCAACATCGCTTTTCTACAAGACCCATATGGCAACATACCTACCTCTTTGATGAATGGACATCAACGAACATCTAGAAGTATTAAGAACATTCAAGAAGGCTAGGTGCAGTGGCTTATGCCTGCAATCCTAGGACTTTGAGAAGCCAAAGAGGGTGGACTGCCTGAGCTCATAGGTTCAAGACCAGCCTGATCCAGAATGAGACCTTATGTCTAAAAAAAAAATAGCAGGGCATTGTGGCAGGCACTAGTAGTCCCAGCTACTCAGGAGGCTGAGGCAAGAGAATCACTTAAGCCCAAGAGTTGCAGTGAGCAATGATGCCACAGCACTCTACCAAAGGCGACAAAGTGGTCCTCCATCTCAAAAAAAATCAAGAAAATATGACCTCAACAAACAGACTAAATAAGGCACAGTGACCAACCCAAGAGTAATAGATAAGTGATCTCTCAGATAGAAAATTCAACATAGTTGTTATGAGAAAGTTCAGCTAAACTTCAAGAGAACACAGGAAAGGAATTCAGAAATTCATCAGCAAAATGTAACAAACAGATTAAATAAAAACGACCTACCAGAAGAAACAAGTAGTGAGCTTGAAAATGCACATAGGATTAAAAAATAATAAAATGCATAAAAAAGAACAAAGAATAATTACAAGATCTAGAAAATAGCTTCAAAAGAGTGACTGGCCTTAAAGAGGAACTACAAAAAGAGATCAGGATACAAAATTTAATCAAAGAAATAATAACAAAGAACATTCCAAAATTAGAGAAAGAAATGAATATCCAGGTACAATAAAGTCAAAGTACACCAAGCAGATTTAACTTAAATAACACTACTTCAAGATGTATAATAAATTATCAAAGGTCAAGGACAAAGAAGGATCCTAAAAGCAATAAGAGAATAAAAACAAATAATATAAAATAATATATAAAGGAGTTCCAAAACATAAGGCAACAGATTTCTAAGCAGAACTTTACAGTACAGGAAGAAGTGAGATGACATGTCAAAGTGCTGAAGGAAAATTTCCAACTGAGAAATCTGTACTCAACAAAAGCTATCCTTCAAACATGAAGGATAAATCTTTATTTATTTATTTCCAAACCCTCCCTCCCCAAAAAAAATCGTGAGGGAATTCAGCACCATCAGAACTGCCTTATGAGAAATGCCAAAGGAAGTTATTCATTCTATTCAGGAAAAAAAGGACTGCTAAAAACAACAATGACAACTACAACAAAAAAACAGCCAGGCATGGCATGGTGGACACCTGTAATCCCAGCTACTTTGGAAACTGAGGGAGGAGAATTGCTTAAGCCCAAGAGTTTGAGGTTGCTGTAAACTATGACACCACAGCACTCTACCAAGGGCACACAGTGAAACTCTATCTCAAAAAAAAAAAGAAAAAAAAGAAAAAAAGAAAGAAAGAAAGAAAAGAAAAGAAAAATTAAAAATTAAACTCACATAAGCACAAGAAAAAAATAATAAATATCAAAGGAGAAATCAACAATGAGAAAATTAATAAAACCAAAAGTTGATTCTTTAAGAATAACAATAAAATTACCAAAGGTCTAACCAGGCTAAAAGGAAAAAAAAGACAGACCACTCCAATCACCAATATCAGGAATGAAATAGGTGGCATCCCTAGATTTATAGACATTAAATACTATGAAAAACTTCATGGCAATAAATACTATGAAAAACTTCATACTATGAAGTATGAAATACTATGAAAAACTTCATGGCAATAAATTTGACAACTTATGAGGAATTAGATAAATTGAAAAGATACAACTATGAAACCTTATTCAAGAAAGAAACAGATAACCCAAAGAACCCTATAAGGAAATTGAAACGCTACTTAAAAATCATCCCAACAAATAAAAGTACATGCCTCAGATGGCTCCACTGGTGAAGTCTTATAAACATTAAATGATAAAATAATACCAGTACAAATTCCCAAAACATTGAAAAAAAGTACTTCTGAAATCATTTTATGAAGCCAGCACATTCCTAACCAAATCCAAGGAAAAGCATACAAAAAAAAAAGAACAACAAGAAGAAGAAAACTATAGATACTATGCCTTCTCTTGAATATAGAAGAAAAATTTTTTTATTTTATCAAATCAGCTGGATATAGTAGTGAGCACCTATAATTCCACTCAGCTACACAGGAAACTGAGGAGGGAGAATCACTTGAGCCCAGTTGTTCAAGTGCAGCCTGGGCAACATAGTGAGATCTCTTCTGTTTAAAAAATAAATAAATAGGTTCAGCACCTATACCTCAGCAGCTAGGGCACTAGCCACATACACCAGAGCTGGCAGGTTTGAATCCAGCCTGGGCCTGCCAAAAAACAATGACAACTACAACCAAAAAATAGCTGGGCATTGTGATGGGCACCTGTAGTCCCAGCTATCTGAGAGGCTGAGGCAGGAGAATTGCTTAAACCCAAGAGTTTGAGGTTGCTGTGAGCTGTGACACCACGGCACTTACCAAGGGTGATATGGTAAGACTCTGTTGCAAGGAAAAAAATAAATAAATAATGATGGCTCCTGTAGCTCAAGCGACTAAGGCACCAGCCACATACACCAGAGCTGGCAGGTTCAAATCCGGCCTGGGCCTGCCAAACAATGACAATTACAAACAAAAAATAGCCAGGCGTTGTGGCAGGCACTGTAGTCCCAGCTACTTGCAAGGCTGAGGCAAAAGAATCACTTAAGCCCAGGAGCTTGAGGTTGCTGTGAGCTGTGAAACCACAACACTCTACCCAGGGTGATAGCTTGAGGCTCTGTCTCAAAAATAAATAAATAAATATTAATTATATAAAATCAAGTCTATTAACTTATGAAGAGGATAAAAATGGGGTTTATCATAAAAACTGCAATTTATCTGTAAAATGCAAAGTTGGTTTAACATTCAAAAATTAATCAATGTCATGTACCATATTAACAAAGAAAGAAAAAACACAAAATTAATCTCAAGACAGAGAAAAGCCATTTGACAAAATCCAACCCCTATTCCTGATCTAAAAAAACAAAAGACCTCAGCAAATTACAAATAGATGGTATCTATGAAAACCTTACAGTTAACATTATACTTAATAGTGAAAGATTGAATGCTTTTCCTCTAAGATTAAGAACAAAACAAGGATGCGTGCTTTTACCATTTTTATCCAAAATTATACTGTAGTTTCTAGCCAATGCCCTTACTCAAAAAGAAAAAATAATCAGGTAAGCCAGGGAGAAAGATAAGAAATAAGGGTTTAGGTCTTGGCAAAACAAAATAATGGAAAAAGAGGAAAAATGAGAAAATGAAATCATACCAAGGAACTGATTCCCACAAGTATGTTTAAATAATGTATGTAAATATATCAACTCCATTTAAAAAGTAAGAAAATAACTAGGTGATAAACACTGATGAATACAACTAGGTTATAGTTATATATATAAACTATATATATCTATATATAGATATATATATAGTTATATATATATTTGATGAGTAGACAAATTCAAATTTGAAAGAACTT
The DNA here is from genome assembly GCA_963574575.1 of Galagoides demidoff. NCBI lineage: Eukaryota > Metazoa > Chordata > Mammalia > Primates > Galagidae > Galagoides > Galagoides demidoff. The sequence goes on from CAUYQV010182729.1 coordinate 29,163, forward strand.
TCTGAGACACACATTTTTAAATATTGCTTTTGCTAATTTCAACAAAGCATTCTTTAGGTGGTATTAGGATATTTTCTAAAGTGAATGGATAATGACAGAAATTTCATATAAACATGAAACAAAATTCATAACATTTCCTTTTTAAATACCATAGTCAAATGCTTATTCCATTAATGTTAAAATAACAACATAGGGGAATGTAACTTCAAAAGTCACAAAACACAAATAAGAAACTTAAACCTGGAAAGAGCCTCTTTAAAAAGAACAGGAAATATGCCAAAGGAAAAGCAGATCTACAAAGTTTATAGAAGTATGTGTGGTATTGAGAAAGCAATATCAAAACTCTGGGGCATTTATCAGTTGTGTGGCTTTAAGAATGAACTTCATGGCCAGCCTTAATGGCTCACATCTGTAATCCTACCACTCCAAGAGGCTGAGGCAGGTGGACTGCTTAAACTCAAGAGTTGCACACCAGCCTGAGCAAGACTGAGACCTTGTCTCTACTAAAAATAGAAAAAATTAGCCAGGAGTCATGGCAGGCACCTGTAATTACAGCTACTCAAGAGACTGAGACAAGAGGATCATTCAAACCCAGGAGTTTTAGGCAGCTGTGAGCTATGACTTTAAAGCACTCCATCCTGCTGACAGAGTGAGACTCAGTCTCAAAAAAAAAAAAAAAAAAAAAAAAAGAATAAAATATATTCTTTCTGGACCTAAGTTTTCCTACCAATAAATTGAAGGAATGAGTCCAACTGAAAGTCTAAGATCCTGTGATTCTAAACAAAATCATAAGCTAACTGACATGAAATGATGAATAATAATTCATTAAAAATATTTCAAACGGGCTCAGTGCCTGTAGCTTAGCAGCTAAGGGCGCCAGCCACATACACCAGAGCTGGCGGGTTCAAATCCAGCCCATGCCTGCCAAACAACAATGACAATTGCAACAAAAAAATAGCCAGGCATTGTGGCAGGCACCTGTAGTCCCAACTACTTGGGAAGCTGAGGCAAGAGAATTGCTTCAGCCCAAGAGTTGGAGGTTGCTATGAGCTGTGATGCCACAGAACTCTACCAAGGGCAACAAAATGAGACTCAGTCTCAAAAAAAAAAAAAAAAATTTAAACAACTTCTATCTAAAATAAAGACAGTATAGAAGGTTTAGTTTTTTTGGTTATTCTACCTATCAATTTCAGTTACCTTTATTCATTCTAAACTATACGAGAATTGTTGTATGTAATTTTTACTTCTGTACCTTGTTTGAGCGTAATGACACTCGACCTCCACAACGAGCACAGAACTTTGTTTGGCAATATGAACAGTTATGGCCACATCCATCAGCAAACTTTGTTTTGTGGCATATACCACACGTTGGGGCATCACCCTTCTGTTCTTGCTGTTGTTGTGATTCTTCTCCCATCTTCTTTACCTGTTCCTTATACATTTCAAACTGCTGATGCAGTTTTCTGCAGAAAAAAACAGATAAGAAAAAAATTGGTTTCCCGATGTTCTCTTAAAAAAATTATCATAATCTATAAGTACAATTTTATAACCAAAAAAACAGGATGAGAATAAAATTAAATTTTCTGATGACAGGTTAACATCTTGAAAGATATATCATAAAAGTGTTGCAACTAGTTCTACCTTCTGGTATACACAGCAATTTAATAACCAACTAATGCAATCTGTGTTTTAGAGGTATTTCTCTGAATTATATATACAAGATATATAATTTTAAAATTTCTATCTCTCATTTGCAATATATTTTCAATCACATGCTGTCAAATATTTAAAATGTTGTTTTTCTACAGTTAAGTTTAGAAGTATAGACAGCTAATTTGACTTACACAGTGAACCCAAAGCCTATTATTGAAAAATAGTCTCAATTGGATTGATAGGAAGAATCCAAACAGAGGGTAAAACATTGGATGAGTACTCTCACTAATTGTTTAAATCTCTTCAACAGTCTGGACATTAGTTGGCTATAAAAACACAGTGAAATATTAGCAGCCTAACAAATGAAGTTGTGCAAATAAAATGCCAAGTTTTATTTTAAAAATAAAATAACAGGATAAGAAAAAAAAATGCCTAGAAAAGGATATTATTTACTGCAATTAAAAATAAATACTGATAACTGGTCTGAAGTTATTTCAGTTGATGGTTCAGTTAGTTACAGATCAAATCCTTTGTTCTATTCACTACCTTCTCACTACCTCACTTGACTAGTCTTAAATATGACAGATAGATAGATAGATAGATAGATAGAGAATGACAAAACTTTTCTATTGTTTTTAAGGAAAATTTAATATTTTTAAAAACTATAATTAGTTCATTTTATGTTTAAAAAACTGTAAATAATGTGACTCCCATTCTATCATTGACAAAAGTCTAAATAATCTATAAAATCTTAACTTTTCTGGAACCCATCAGAGACTTGAGATTATAGGGCAAACAATTTGAATTCCAAAGAGTAACAATCCTCTCCCAAGGAGAAAGGTAACACAGTTGCACCTTTGGCAGAATTCAAGAGAATGAGGTGGCTATTACACAGATAAGTAATAGGAAAACAGTCAAAATTTAAATAAATTGTTAAAAGCCAAAAGTAGGTTAGCATAACAGTTTGAAATAGGTTAAAGGACCCAGACTCAAAAGAAATTTATATTCACTCATAAGGACTTTTTCACAGTCCTCCACTGGTGCTCATAAGGAAAAATGGGAGCAGGGCATGAAAATAGCAACAGAAATAACAAAAGTCTTCCCCTTTTGTTCTGGAAATGCATGTATGCAGGTATAAAGCAGGTGACTAGTGGCTTCTGGGACATAGGCATAATCCCCAGACCTCTTCTCCTAAAAAGCAAAAATTTTTAAAAACTGAACAAGAAAGTAAATTCTGTCATCCATAGAGAAGATACTAAAATCCATTGCAGTTAGCAAAAGGCTGAAGAGAAAAAAAACCTCTCTCTACCCATGGAAAAAGGCCAAGAAACCACAGCAAGCCCAAGATCCTACCCAAATACAAAGCAGAGGGATTTCTCACCATGACGGGAGAGGTAACTGCCACTCCAAACCATACAAGATTTGCTTCCAAGAGGACTGAGAAATCTGCCCAAACCCTCATTCTCAAGGCTCATAGGGACTGGGCCCGTCAAAGATGGAGCATAAAAAATATGATAGAGAACACCCTTACTCCTATCACATGCCTAGCATCAAAAAATAAGCACTAGTAATGTACTGCTTGGATGGGAAAAGAGCATGGCACAGATGTATGGCTAAGAAAATTGCAAAAACACTGAAACAACTGCTACACCACCATCCATCCTAAGCAAGAGGTAACACCAGTCCTCTGATAGAAGAACTTGAAGGTTGTGGTACACTAAAGATGCACCCACAGACCAAAACTTTAGGCCACCCACAGCTTTCAGACCAACCAAGTACCAGGCAGGCTAACACCACTCCAGCTAAGTGAAGAAAGCCAAGCACAGATAAACAAATACCACATCGTCTCATTTATATGTGAAATATAAAAAAGCTGAACTCAGAGGTATAAAACGAAGGTTACTAGGGTTTGGATGTGAGAGGATGGGGAGATGTTGATCACAGGATACAAAATTTCAGTTAGATAGGAGTAAGTTCAAGTAATCTAGTGTACAACATAGTAACTATAGTTAATAACAATGTATTACAGCTTGAAAATCACAATAGAGTAGGTTTTAAGTTTCTCACCACAAAATGATAAGGTAAAACATACGTTAATTGCCTGGGCTGAGTCATTCAACATTGCACACATACTTCAAATCATCATGTTGTACAAGACAAGTATATATAACCTTTGTCAATTCAAAAATTTAATTAAACTTTAAAATACAAAACTTTAAAAAGATCATTAAAATTGACCTTGAAACACAATGAAGAAACCTTGAAACACAATGAAGAAAAAAAGAGAGAAGACATAAATTAACTACATCAAGAATGACAGAGTTGATATTACTACAGACTTCACAGTTAATCTAAATTAAATTTTAAAGAACATAAGGAATACTACAATTCTATACCTATAAATTCTACCATTTACATGAGATATAAGCCATTCCTTTGAAAAACTAACACACCTCATCTTTTTTTTTTTTTGAGACAGAGCCTCAAGCTGTCCCTCTGGGTAGAGTGCCGTTGCATCACAGCTCACAGCAACCTCCAACTCCTGGGCTCAAGCAAGTCTCCTGCCTCAGCCTCCCAAGTAGCTGGGACCACAGGCACCCGCCAAAACACCTGGCTTTTTTTTGGTTGCAGCCGTCATTGCTGTTTGGCAGGCTCAGGCTGGATTCGAACCCACCACCTTAGGGGTATGTGGCTAGCGCCTTGGCCACTTAAGCCACAGATGCTGAGCCAACACACCTCATCTTAAAAAAAAAAAAAAATGATACCCTGACAAGTCCTGTATCTGTTAAATAAATTTAATTCATACTTTAAAAAACATTCAATTATAAACTCTGGTTCTCAATGGTTTCATTGCTAAATTCCACCAAACATTTAAGAAAGAAATAATACCAATTCTATATAATCTTTTCTACAAAATAGAAGAGAAATGAACATTTCCCAACTATTCTTATAAGGCCAGCATTACTCTTATATCAAAACTATATAAAGATATTGCAAGAAAAAAAATCATAGACTAACCAATACTCCTCATAATCAGATGCAAAAATACTCAACACAACATTAGTAATCCAAATCCAGGTATGTGCAAAAAGATAATAAATCACAAAGCGATGATGTTTACCTTGGGAATGCAAGATTGGTTCCATATTCTAAAAGCAATATAATCCACCATATTAATGGACTAAGGGGAAAAATTTATCTTAGTAATAACTACTAAGCATATTAGGAATTGACAGAAACCTCCTTAACAAGGTAAGGGCATCTTAAAAATGCATATAATTAAAATCAAGCATGGTGAAAAACTGAATGTTTTCCTGTAAAGTGAGTAATAAGGCAAGGTATCCTCTCTCACTACTTCTAATTGGCATCAAACTAAAAATTCTACCCAGTGCATTAGATAAGAAAAGAAAATGAAAATAAAAAGCAGCTCTGCGCCTGTGGCTCAATCGGCTAAGGCGCCAGCCACGTACACCTAAGGTGGAGGGTTCGAATCCCCAGCCCAGGCCCACTAAACAACAATGATGGCTGCAACCAAAAAATGGCCGGGCGTTGTGGCGGGCACCTGTGGTCCCAGCTACTTGGGAGGCGGAGGCAGGAGATTCACTTGAGCCCAGGAGTTGGAGGTTGCTATGAGCTGTGATGCCATGGCACTCTACCCAGGGGGATAGCTTGAGGCTCCATCTCAAAAAAAAAGGAAAATAAAAAGCATACAGATTAGAAAGGTAAACAGAAAACTGTGTGCAGGTGGCAAATTATCTATGTATAAAATCCCAAAGAAACTACAAAAAAACTCTTATAACAAATAAATGGGCATGGCGCCCGTAGCACAGTGGTTATGGCACCAGCCACATACATCAAGGGTGGCAGGTTCGAACCCAGCCCAGGCTAGCTAAACAACTGCAATAAAAAAAGTAGCCAGGTGTTATGGTAGGCACCTGTAGTCCCAGCTACTTGGGAGGCTGAGGCAAGAGAATCACTTAAGTCCAAGAGTTTGAGGTTGCTGTGAGCTGTGAAACCACAGCATTCTACCAAGAATGACATACTGAGACTCTATCTCCAAAAAAAAAAAAAAAATGACTTTAGCAAAGTCACAGGATATAAGATCAACATACAACAAACAATCATATTTTTATACACCAGCCATAAACAAATAGAAGTTAATGTTTTTACAAACAATCTGCAATAGTACCATAAAAGGAGTAAAAGAAAGGCTCAGATACAAATTTAGTAAAATATATACAGGCTTTCTCTGGTGAAAACTGAAAAACACTGATAAAAGAATTAAAGGCAATATAAATAATAAGAGAAAAATACTATACTCATCAATGAGAAGACTTAAGATTGTATTCTCTCAAAATTGATCTACTGATTCAACCCCATTACCAATCAAAAGCCCAGAATAATTTTTAATAAAATTTGACCAACTAAGTCTAAAATTTACAACTTTTTGTAAATTTTAGTTGTTAAAAGACAACTTTTTTTTTTTTTGAGACAAAGTCTTAGTTGCCCTGGATTGAGTGCCCAAGGTGTCAGAGCTCACAGCAACCTCAAACTCTTAGGCTCAAGTGATCCTCTTGTCTCAGCTTCCTGAGTCTGCCACAATGCCTTGCTAATTTTTCTATTTTTAGTAGAGAAGAGGGGGTCTCACTTTGCTTAGGCTGGTCTTGAACTTCTGATCACAGGTGATCCACCCACCTCGGCCTCCAATAATGCTAGGATTACAGGCCTGAGCCACTGCACTCAGCCCAGACAAAATATTTTATGAGAAGAAAAAGGTGACTCACACTACCTAATATCAAGACTTACAATGGAGGCTGAGCATAGCAGATGGAAGCTGAGCATAGTGGCTTGTGGCTGTAATCCTAGTAACTCTGGGAGGCCCAGGCAGGAGGATCTCTTGAGCTCAGGAGTTCAGGACCAGCCTTAGTAAGAGTGAGACCCACTGTCTCCCTAAAATAGAAAAAATTAGCTGGGTGTTGTGGTGGGAGCCTCTACTCACCAAGCTGAGGCAGTAGAACAGTTTGAATCCAGGGGTTTGAGATTGCCATGAGCTACTCTGATGTTGCAGCACTATAGCCCAAGGCAACAGAGAAAAACTTGTCTTAAAAATAAATAAATAAAATTAAAAATACACACATATCCCCACAAGACCTCCTATGAAAACTACAATAAATAAGTCAGCATAGTATTGACAAATTTTAAAGTTATATACTAATGGAATACACAGGGAGTAAAGACTTAGTCCAATACTTAATTGATGATTAATTTTTTTGCACACATGCCAAAGTAATTCAATAAAGAAAGAATAATCTCTTAAGCAATGAAAAATTTATGTAAAAAATAGTATTTGAAAATCCATGTGTAAGAAAAAGTAAGCCTCAATTCTTATACCTGACACCTATACAAAAACTAAAAACATTACAAAGCTGCTTATACTGAAACCATAAAACTTCCGGAAACACTCAAGAAAATCTTTGTGACCTTGAGTTAAGCAAAGATTTCTTTAGTGAGCTATAAAAAGCATGGAAGAGAAACCAGGCTTCAACAATATATAAATTAATGAGCCTGGCTATGTTCCAGTGAAGTTGTATGTATAAACACTGAAATGTGAATTTAATGTCATTTTTAGCACTATAAAATATTCTCATTTTAAAACATTTCAACCATTTAAAAATGTAAAAACTATTCTTGGCCAAATATGTTGGCTCATGCCTATAATCTTAATACTTTCGGGAGGCAGAGACAGGAAGATTGCTTGAGCTCAGGAGTTTGAGACCAGCCTCAGCAAGAGTGAGATCCTGTCTCTACAGAAAACACAAAAAGTAGCTGGGCATTGTGTCGTACGTCTGTAGTCACAGCTACTCCAGAGGCTGAGTCAGAAGGATCACTTGAACCCAGGAGTTTGAGGTTGCTATGAGCAAGGCTGACGGGATGGCACTCTAGCCTGGGGGAATAGAGTGAGACTCTGTTTCAAAAAACAAAAAAGACATTCTTAATTCACAAAAATAGATAATCGATATGTTTTGGCTTATATGCCATAGGTTGTCACTTCTAATATGATTTCATTTATATGACATTCTGAAAAAGGCAAAATCTGATCAAATTGCTAGAAGCTGTAGTAGAATGAGGGGATTTTCTAGAAATGGCACCGGGAACTTTTTTAGAGTTTGGGCTCAAACTCTAGACTCTTTTTGAACCCAACTCTTTTTTAGCTTGAGCCCAACTCTCTTTTAGCTTGAGCCCAGGAGTTGGAGGTTGCTATGAGCTGTGATGCCACGGCACTCCACCCAGGGGGATAGCTTGAGGCTCTGTCTCAAAAAAAAAAAAAAAAAAAAAACTTAACTTTAAAAATGTTAGGTTTCAAAGCACTAACCTAAAGTCACCTGATAAATTAAAAATAGAACTCCAGGAGGCCTTATATCTACTTAATCACAAATGTATACTTCCTTTTATTACACCTAGTATCAATGAAAACTATGCCAGTTTTATTAACTTTTTCTGCAACTTCAAATATAGTAGACCCTCCATAGTTGACCACCTGCCTACACTGACTACCTCCTCAAATTGACCTAATTTTCACAGAGCAGACATGCGTCACATGTACATATCAGGACAGTAGACCTAGTTCCTTATGGCTCCTTGACCACCTCCATATGTTGACAATTTTGTTACATTCCTTTGAGTGGTCAACTTACAGAGGTTCTACTGTAACTCACTGTTTCTCCTTAATGATCTCACACCGGGTTTAAGTGAAGCTTTGCTAACAGAAATTAAGTACCACTACAAGAGGTTCAAGCCCACAAAACATATACCAAAACTGACATAACTGTAAGCAGACCATTGAATGAGCTCTGTGTCAGAGCTTCTCCCACTATTCAAAAGAATTATCTTTCCTTACATAGAAATGTGACACATATTTGTAAGTGTGTTCCATACTATACATTTGCACTGTATCCTTGTTGATACACTTCTTATCTCTGAGATACTTTTCAGTAAATGACAATACCCCATTGGGGGAAAAAAAAACAAGATAGAAAAAAATGTTAGAAAGAGCAGTACTTTGTGTTTCAGTTCTAGAGGCACTGGAGTACTAGACAACTTACCAAGTGGTATGGTTTGGATGTGGTTTGTCTCCACTAAAACTTACATTGAAATTTGATTCCAAATGTGGCAGTATTTGGAAGTGGAGCCTACTAGGTAGTGGGCAGGTCAAGGGGACAAGGAAGACTTTCTTAAGAAAAGATTAATGCCCTCCCTTGGGAGTGAGCAAAGTCTAGAATAGGAATGGGTTAGTCTCCATTAGCGAGTGAGTTGTTAATTAGAGTCTGGCTTCCTCAGTTTCACTCTCTTCCTTCTTCTCCATGTGAGCTCTTTGCACAGCCCACTCACCCTTATCTTTCCCCCAGTGAATGGAAGCAACAAGAGGCTATCACCAGAAGCTAAGCAGATGCCAGTGACATGCTTCTTAAACTTCCCAGTCTGCAGAAACATGAACCCCAAACTTCTTTTCTTTATTAATTACACAGGGTTGGGTACTCTGTTATAGTAACAAAAAAATAGACTAAAATATCATGGCACATTGGAACAGAGACCAAAAATCCAGTTAAATGAACTGTGGTAGAATACAGTGATTGTGCCTCAAAGAAAGTTGAAGCCCCACTTCATGCATAGAGAGAAAGCCAAATTAGCAGCAGAGTTAGTAATTATGTATATCCAAATGTTAGATTAGAACTACAGTGTATGTAAAACTCCATACTAGGCACAATGTCTCATACCTGTAATCCTAGCACTCTAGGATGCCAAAATGGAAAAATTGCTTTCACTCAGGAGTTCAAGACCAGCCTGAGCAAGAGCAAGACGCTGGCTCTACCAAGAAAAAAAAAAAAAAATGAAAGGAAGAAGGAAAAAGAAGAGGAGGAAGAGCAGCAGGAGGAAAAGGAGAAGAAGAGAAGAAGAGGGAGAAAGAAAGGGGGAGGAAGGGAAGGGAAGGGAAGGGAGGGGAGGGAGAAACGAAGGAAGGAAGGAAGGAAGGAAGGAAGGAAGGAAGGAAGGAAGGAAGGAAGGAAGGAAGGAAGGAAGGAAGGAAAGAAGGAGGGAAGGAGGGAAGGAGGGAAGGAAGGGAGGGAGGAAGGGAGGGAGGGAGGAAGAAAGAAAAAAAGAAAGAGATTAGGTGGGTGTACTGTATTTGCCTATAGTCTCAGCTATTTGGGGAGCCTGAGGCTGGAGGATCGATCACTTCAGCCCAGAAGTTCAAGGCTGCAGTGACCTATGATGATACAACTGCACTCTAACCCACTATACTCTTTGGCTGGGGGTGGGGGTGCACAGAAGGAAAAGCTCTTACAGGAGGACTGTAATGATCCCATAGACTACAGAACTGTGAAGGCTGAAGGATGGAATGGTCCCATGTGTAGGACAGAAAGAGAACCTACTATCCAGATGGTACCTGACTATAATACTTTGAGGTAATAAAATCAGACTTTTACAGATATTTTATCCTACCAATCCATTAAATGAGACACGACTAGACAAAAAGGTGGTGGTACATACACAGATTCAAGGACTAAGCTACATTCCTTGCCAAGAAGACCATATTGTTCCTTGTTACTTACACAAAAGCAAAATTCTCTCTGCTTCCTCATTTAGTCACTTTTCAACCCAATCTAATCTAGATTCCAGTCCACTTTTTAATTCCCACTAAGTTTATCAATGGCCTCCATGTACCTAATATTAATGAACAAAGTTTTGAGTCTTCTTTTTACTTGAGCTCTCAATAATATTTGGAACTATGTGTCACTGCCTTCAATGCCCACTTACCCTTCATAACAACTCTTTTGGTTTTCTTCCTATATTTAGGGTCTTTCTTTCATTTTCTTTCTCTTTTGAAGGTCAAGACTCAGGCCCTCGACTTTTATTATACAGAGTTTACTTAGGCATTTTCATCCACATCTAATGTTTCTCAGGGCTGGTGGTTCATGGCTATAATACCAGCACTCTGGGAGATGAACTCAGGAGTTCAAGAAGAGCCTGAGCAAGTAGAGACCTGCCTCTACCAAAAATAGAAAAACTAGCAGGTGTGGTGGCAAGCACCTGCATTCCCAGCTATTTGGGAGGCTGATGCAAGAGGATCACTTGAGCCCAAGAGTTTGAGGTTGTTGTGAGCTTTGACCATAGCACTCTGTCCATGATGACAGAGTGACAGACTGTCTAAAAAAAAAAGAAAAAACCAAACCTAAAGCTTCAATTTCCACCTATATAAAGCATAAGTTGCTTATAAACATGTTTCTCCAGCTAAGACTTCTCCTCTGAGCTTTTATATTCAATTGCCTAAGTATCTGGATTCCTAACTACCATCTCAAATTCTAAATGTATAAAATTGAATTTATAGCTTTCCTATGCAAATCAAATTCCCTGACAGTGTTCCTATTTCAGTAAATGGTGCTACTATGAAATTATATAGGCCTGAAATCTACAATTATTCTGAATATGTCTCTCTCCCTCAAATGCATAATTTATCTATCACTAAATCCTTCGATTTTTACCTCCTTTGTGTGTTTTGAAGCTGTCCACTTCTCTCCATATCCAATGCCAATATTATATAGGGCTTGCTACCATCAATTCCCACCTAATCCAGAGAACAGTCCCCTAGGATTGTTCCCTTGTGGATTCTCACATCCACAGTTCTCCCCTTCAATCTATTCTGTACACTACAGGAAAAAGATCTTTTCTTTTAAAAAAAAAAAAAAAACTGTTACCTCACTGCTGCTTGATCTTAAGAAGAAAAATCTTATGAAGATCTACAAAGCCTCAAATGTACTGGAGCACATCCATTTCTTTAACCTCATTTTTCCCACTGTTTCTTTTCCCTCCTTGTGCTAAACAGCCTTTCTTTCTTTCAATCCTTTTCCTTTCATCCTATCACAGAATCTTAGTATTTTATATATGTTCTTGGCTCTGGCCTAGAATGGATGTATGAATTGCTATGCATACTTTTTTCATTGTCTTTTTTTAACCAAAAAAGGTACCCAGAATAGAATTGACCATAACTTTAATAGCTGTTCCATGCTTGGTTCCTGTTTTAATTAACTATTTCCCTTCCCCAATTTGATTTCCCTTCCCTCAGGTAACCAGTCTTGTATATTTACATATGTGGCATTGTGCCATTTACCTATTTCTACTTATTTTGTACCCTACTTCACATTTTTTATGTTAAAATATAAATAGATAAACTGTAGCTAATGTACATGGTGCTTACTACATATCAGGTAGATAAATACTATTATTATTGTTCATATTCTACAGACAAGTTATCTGGCACATAGTCACACTACTTTTAAGTGGTGAAAGCCACATCTAGATTCAGTGTTCTTCTAAAATCCAGACATTCACCACTATAGTTGATGCATCTACTTCATTAATTTTAAAAGCTATATAAGATTTCTGTCTGCATAACCACATTTTATTCATGCATTTTTTCAGTTAACCCTTTATAATTCATTACTCTATATTTCTACAACATATTTGTAAGCTCATATAAAGTTTTCTCTCATGTACATATGCAAAAGTACATGTATAATGCACATACTCAAGTTCACTAACTACTTTGAAACCACTCTCACAAATGGCTTAATCCAATTAGCACACTTGCAAGCAGGAGGGAAGATTTCAGTTTTGTTTCTTCCTTGCCAATGTGTATTTCTCATTTTAAATTTTTCCAGCTTTGATAGATATTAATTGATGTTCCATTTTTTAGTTCACATTTTTCTGGTCTCTAATGAAGTCCAGCCAGTTGGACTATCCCTCATATGAACTGCCTATTCATACCCTTTACCCAAACTACTCTGGGGCAGCAGATTTTTTATATTTTTCTTCCTGATTTGCTCGAGCACTTTGTATGCCCTCTATGTTAATCCTTTATACGTTAAACATAATAAATATCTTCTCCTAGTCTGTTAATTGCTAACTTTGTGCATGGTATGCTTTGTTAAACAGAAATCTTGAATTTTAAGGTAGTGAAACACATCAATTTCTCCCTTCATCATGTGTGGCTTTAGTGGCTGGCTACGATAAAAAAGAAAAAATTACTTATGCCTATATCAGTCACAAAAAAATCTATAGTTTTTTCTATTAGCTTTGTAATTTTGCCTCTCACATTTAGGCTTTTAATCAACCTCAAGTTTATTTTTACAAGTGATGTGATGTAGGAATTTAATTTCAATCTTCTCCATATAGAAATTCTATTTTCCAAGTATCATTTATAATAAGTTTCATCCTTTCTTCCACTGATTTATGATGTCAATCTGTCATATACTAAGTTCTCGTCTGTACACACGTCTGTGTATAGACTCTGAATTCTTTTTCACTAATGTTTGCAGCCAGGGGTGGGAAAACTTCAGCCTTAAAGCAAATTGTAACCTTCTAGGACCTTTAAGTACAGCTTTTTAACTAAATCTAAATTTTGCAGGACAAATTCTTTTATTAACAGTGGTTAAGCAGAGAATGATGAAGCTTTCCTTGCCTCCTTTGATATTTAAAAAGGAAGAATCTTGAAATCTAAAGGCCACAGGTTCCCCACTCCTGCCAGAGACAGAACAACACTTCAAGTAAAATAACAGATACAAAAGATCTTTAAAATATATAACTTTCTGGTGATAGAGATTGAAGGTCAGCAAATGTCTTCTGTAAAGGGCCAGGCAACAGGTATTTTAGGCCTTGTGAGTCATACAATCTCTTGTCACAACAACTCAACTCTGCCGCTGGGATGTGAAGATAGCCATAAACAATACCCAAACAAATGAGCTTAATCATATTCCAAAAAAACTTTATGTACAAAAAACAGACACCAGGCAGAATTCGGTCTGCAGACCATATTTTGGAGATCTCTAAGGAAAATAAAAGAGAGAAAAGATATACTCATAAAATTACTTTTACAGTTTTACTATAAATAAATATTTAAAAGACATATATAATAATATATCAATTTAGGACTATTGTTTTTTCCATTTTCTTATCTCATAAGCTATTTTATCCAAATTTTTCATGTGTATCTTTTCCATTAATGTCACTGTCATCACTAAAGAAACTCAATAAAGTCAGTGTTTTCCTAAATAATTTTTTTCATTTATCAGCAAAGATAATAGAAATTTTTAATTCCTGTTTACTGCTGTTCCAGAAAATTTTACCCCCAACTATATAGTTTTGTTCTTGTTGTTGTTGTTCTCCCATACATCTTGTGTCTTTTCTTCTTCACAAGCCAGTTACTTACTTTAGTCCTTCTTAAAGTGAACTTTTGGGGTGGAGGAGATAGAATCTCACTCTGTTGCCCCAGGCTAGAGTGCCATGGCCTGAGCTTAGCTCACAACAACCTCAAATTCCTGAGTTCAAGCAATTCTCATGCCTCAGCCTCCCAAGTGGGCAGGACTATAGATGCCTGCCCAAAGGCCCCAGTAATTTTTCTGTTTTCAGTAGATACTAGGTCTTGCTCAGGCTGGTCTCTCCTGAGCTCAAGTGATCCTGAGGTTTTGACCTCCCAAATACTAGAATTATCAGCATGAGCCATCAGGCCCCAGGTCAGTTAAAGTAATCTTGAAAAAATTTACTAGAATTTTCAACACTTGTCATTGTGAGGTCATACGACTACGAATTTCTAGATTTGATGCTAAATTTCTTTTATTTTTATATGTATAGCTACCCAAAACTAGAATTATTTGTTTAAGGTCCTTCCAGGATAGTATATTTTCTCCAATCAGTTCTTCATAATTCAAAATAAGGAAATTGAGAGCTCCTTATAAGATAAAATTAATAAGGACTCAAATACAACACTTCCTTTTATTAGAGGGATGATTTCCAACAAGGGGAAATCCACGTATTTCAGGATACATAGTATTAGGCTTTGTGACTTGTTTCAGTACCTGGCAAAATGGGTTTGTCTTTTTGCTCTTCTTTATGGAATCTGTTTTACTATCTGTACAACCTTTTCCTTCCATATAAAGTATTGTAATCTTTTTATACAACATCCTTGAAAACACTACTGGGACTTTTATTGAAATTACATTACATTTATAGACTAGTTTTAGGAGAAATAAGATCTTTACATTGTTGAGTCTTACTACCTACAAACATGGTATCTCCATTTATTGCCAATCCTTAACATTGTAATCACCTATAGTTTTATAGGTGATTTTTAAAACTCAAACTTTCTGCCTTAACTTGTGAATCATCCCCAACTAGCCCATGGATAGACTTGTATTGCAATTTTATTAACTTTCTTAGTAATTTTTTCTAATATCTTTTATGCACTTTAAAATATTTTGAGAAATAGTCTATAGGCATCATCAGACTTTCAAAAGGATCCATATAAAATCCAGCTAAGGACCTCTAAAAAATATTTCCATGTTCTATACGTTGTTTCAGAAAAAAAGAAAAAGCAAGTTGTCTAGCAATTTCATAAAACTTTAATATAATCATGATACTTTCTATTCTTCACTTCCATATTCTTCTTTATTCAAACCACACTTCAAAATCAATTCCTTGGGAAGGTATTAATATCCTTGACAAGGTCAAATCTCTCCATCAAATATTTTCAAAGCACCACAGTATACTGTGTTTACCAGTTGCACCTTTTGTTCATGTATGTGATTACGTAATTAATCCCTACATCTCTAATTAGAAAATCCCTAAGGACTGCCTTGTCTCTGTTCTCCATTTTATTCCAGTATTATTCTAGCATAATATATGGCCCACAGCAAGTTCTCCATAAATATTTACTGAATGTTCAAATTAATGATTAATAAATAAAAGCATATTATGTGTATACTGTTTGACAGGTGAAGAAGAAAATATAAAATTGAGTAAGACCCAGTTCTTGTCATCAGTAGACAGACACATATGGACATGTATAGATATGAGACAGATGTGGAAACAAACTATAATTAAGTTAATTAAAACATATACTAAATAAATATATATAAGAAAAATGGTACTAAAATATAAAGAAAAGAGGCAATGTGAGAAGTACTGGTATAACTTTCATAGAAGAGGGACATTTTTTTGTTTTAAGCTTTGAAGAACTTAAAAATTGTGATAGGCATAAAGTGAAGAATACATTTCAGCCTTAAGTACTTCAGATGCAAAGCATGAAATGTGATGAAGAATTCAGGAGGCTGAAAGTATTCTCATCTTGAATAAAGTATGTACAGGGGAACAATAAGAAAAGAAATACAGGAGAAGAAGTTAAAAGGGCAGCTTGGGGGACAATATCTTGAATTATAAGCTAATGATTATTTTCCATATTATCTGATACCTAACTTAGTTTGAGACATCACAAATTATAGAAATCAGTAAGTCAATGCTGAGAAATATTACAAAACTATCTCAAATAAATCAGATATTTGGTTCATTCTTTTTAAGCTAACACTGTAGCTCAAAACCATTTTTGAACTATTGCCAAACAAAAACATTAAAAGACTGTATATCAAAAATCACATGAAGCTCTTTAGCAATATGAACCCTTCACCTTTAATATGTATCTTTAATACACATGGCTTTGCTTCTCTGTTTACGAGAACAGATAACTATATCCAAAAGATAATAAAACTGAGAAAGTCTACCTCAAAAAACATTTACAAAATGATTAGATGTAGAATCTCTGAATTAAAATTAGTATTCCATTTACAAAATGAAACAATCTTGATGCTAGACACTGAAATTAAAAATACATAAAAGTACAAGCATAGTTTATTATTTACACGAGGGAATAATTCATCCTCAGTATATAGATACCCTTTCCTGTCTCTAAACAGAAAATGTGTTTCATTGCTTCTCTGAAATTTGCTTCTTGAAGAAAAGTATGTAACAAACTCAATTCTGAAAAAAAAGATAATGATAAAATAGGAAAATCATTTCACGTCCATTATATATATTCCACCTGTAACTGTCTTCTACTTAACCAAAATAAAGTACTTCTTTGAAAAAGGCAATGGAAACTAAAACACTATTTTTACTGTTGCCTGAGTAAAAGATCATGTGATCTTGATATAAAAAATAGTAAAAGAAAATTAAAACTCATGTAATTTTACAAATTACATGAACTTAATTGTAGTTAATCTCAGCTGATGTAGTTAACTGCAAACTTTAAACTATTTCATAATGCACAGAGTTCTAAGATATAAATCAAATCATGTCACTCCTCTGTGTTCTTTAGCTTGGAATGCCTTTTTTCCCTTTCTAGGCCAGATGCACAGGCAGCAAAGCATAAAATGACAAGGCATGCTCAAGAAACAGCACTAACAGCATTACTAAATAAAAAAATGTGAAACTAGAGACACAGATAACCTGACATGGTCACCAGCTTTAATATTTTTAAGTATTTTACATAGCTTTAGTACTTTACTTTCACAAGTAACTACAAAGTTCTCCTCCAACGTAATAGGGAAAAAAATAATGCCAACAGAATGAATATAGCAGCACTATTCATAATAGCCAAAAATTGGAAACAAACCCAAATGCACATCAATAGTAAAATAGATAAATTATATGTGGCATATGTATTCAGATACTGGAATATTACACAGGAATAACAAATGAAATCCAGCTACATGTAATTATATAGATAAATCTCACAAACATTTAGGTTGGGCAAAACAATATAGACCCAACAGAACAGGATATATGATTCCATTTGTGTAAAGTCCAAATAAAAATGGACAAAAATAATGGTACTAGGGAAGGTAGTCCTCCCTGGAAGGGAGCATAAGGAGATCCTGGAGGGCTAATTTTCTTTTTCTTGATCCCAGTGTTAGGTCCAGGTATGTTCACTGTATGACAAATCAATAAGCTGCATACTTTCAATGTGTATACTTTTCATTATATATATTATGTTTTAATAAAAACTTTACTTAGTGATAAGCGCTTTACTACTTTTATAAATTTTCTAAATATCACAAAACTTTCCTTAACAAGAAGCACTTTGCTACTTTTATCAATTTCTGAAATATCACTTTCTAAACAAGCAATCCATTATTTGTTACTTTCATTTACTTATTTATTTATTCCTGCCTAGAGCCACAGGGAATCTAAGGTGATTCTAAGGTATGTGAAAGATGCAGTCAATTTTGGATTATTTGAACACTATATATGTACAACCTGTAAACACACCTATGTGACAGAACTGCCTTCACCATTTCACAACTTTGTATCAACTGCTTTAACCAGTCAAGCATCAATAAACTTACATGAAAACATCTTTTGTCCATATCATTCTCAATCTTCAGAAAAGCAGAAATAACAAGCAGACTTTTAAAATTAAAGTTAACTTAATAATATTCCCAAGGACTACTTAACTGCCATGGCCATTAGCTTTCAAAAAGAAAAGATCAACACTTTGGGGGATTCATGTGCTCACTCCTTATTAATTATCAATGAGGTGTTCCATGTATTTTAAAGTTTCACCTCTGATCCTAGATCTACTGCAAGTTAACATGAGTAAATAGAACAAAGAAATCATGTGATACATTCAGTCTTATCATCAACAGGCAATCTTTCCAAAACATCCTTCTAAGTAATTCTTGACAACTGAAAACCTACAGATTTAGTCTTCTGCAAGATACATGAGAAACAAACTACCCTGAACTCTGGATGAAAAGGTATCCATCCCTATTGAATAGTCATGCTAACAATTAGCACTTCAGTAAAAGCCCCAAAATGTTGATCCTTGGATTCATTTTCATGACAAAAAAGACACTGTTTTCTCTGGCTTAGAAATTCTGCTCTGTGGGGACACTTTAAATAGGAGGTTCTGGCTCAGCACCTATGGCTCAATGGGCTAAGGCGCCAGCCACGTACACCTAAGGTGGCGGGTTTGAATCCCCAGCCCGGGCCCGCCAAACAACAATGATGGCTGCAACCAAAAAATGGCCAGGCGTTGTGGCAGGCGCCTGTGGTCCCAGCTGCCTGTGGGAGGCAGAGGCAGGAGACTCACTTGAGCCCAGGAGTTGGAGGTTGCTATGAGTTGTGATGCCATGGCACTCTACCCAGGGGGATAACTTGAGGCTCCGTCTCAAAAAATAAAAAAATTAATTAATTAAATTTTAAAAAATAGGAGGTTCTAAAAACTCCTCCAGAAGTAGATTATCTTTAGAAAACAACTAATCGGCAACTGCTTGTCATCAAGCAAATGACAAACCAAAGTGAAGAGGGACCCACTTTCAACTAACTCTCTTTTTTAGTGCTCTAAGCTTTCTCTTTGTTCTTAAATAAAATTTATCTTTGTAACACTGAAACTTATGCAGGTTACTTTTGCTTTCTGTTCATATTGCCTGTGGTGCTCCATTTTTATTTTTGGTTTCCCCTCACTTTTGCTTTCAATTCCCACCATGACTCAGCTGAACTTTCTAGTTTGACTGAATAATCAAACCAGGTCAACTGGGTTTGAGGAGCCAGGCCCCAGGACCCCCAACACAAAGTATGCAACTCCTCCCCAAAAAGATATGTTTTTAAAACATATCTTTAAATTAAAAACAATATAGTGGAGACTTGTGGAGAGAAGCAAATACAGAGAACTGCAGTTTACTGGGAGCAGAAACCACTGGAACCAGGGTCTCTTAGGAAAACTTAAATTGCACAATTGATAAACTGCTAAAAGCTGAATGTCAAGTATTTGAAAGCAGGAAGCATAGCCCTTTTATCTTCAATATGAGAATTTGTTCAGACCTTATCTGCTCTTCATCGCGCACACACACTATCTAGGTTATTTTATGTATTTTTCTACTTTTATGTACCACCCTGACAGCTCCCAAAAATATACAGTTTGTCCATATCTCTCCATCAATCTTGGCTAAATTTTATAGACATGTTAAGTTTACAAGTTAAAAACTTTCGTTTCTACTCCAAATCTGTTCATCTTCTCCCCTTCTTGATAACATTTAACAATATGACCCAAGAAATACAGAAGTCATCTTTGGTTCTTTTTCTCTTCCTTAATAAGTTCTTCTAAATCTATTCCACTGACAAATCATGGAATCATGTCATTTCAACCTCCAAATACACATATATATCCAATCCAACTCTCTCCATTGTAATCAACATGGTCCAAGTTATTATGACCACTACCAGTCCTCAAAAAAAGCTTCCTCCTTTCTATTCTCACTCACTCTACTTATAGAGCAGCTAGACTAATCTTTATACATAAATGAAATGACTACTAAAACAAGTGGCTCAATCAATTTTCTATGCCTCAAAATCAAAGTTGATAGAGTGTTTGCTCTACTTACACCTATTATTTTGCATCAACCCCCCCAAATAAAACATGTCACTCCCATGTTTAAAACTTTTTAATAGCTTACCTTGCCTTTATATTGAGAGTCAGATTCAAACTCTATATCATCCTCTATAAAAGCACTGTTTTATCCAAAAACTACCTCTAAGACTTCATCTCCTGCCACACTCTCCTTCTTGTCTGCTATACTATAGTCATACTGGTCTTCTGTTTTTAGTTTTAAATTTTTAGATTTTAGAGACAGAGTTTAAGTCTATCATTCACACCTCAGCCTCCAAGTAGCTGGGATTACAGGTGTAAGCACCACATCTGGCTCCACACTGGCCTCCATTGTGCCTATCAAACCTCTGCTACATAAAGACTTGCATATATTATGCTCCCTATGCTTAAAACACTATTCTCCTTAACATTTTATTCCTATTACCTCACAATCAAAGAAGATTACTAACTGAGATGGTTATTTGACTCTAGTAATTCAAATTTTAGATTTTCCGAGTATTTCAAGAATATATTTACTAATTATAGGATAACATAAGTAAAACTAGTATATGATAATTCAAAAACAATCCAATTGATTAACTATGTATTTGCAATGAAAAATTTCTTACATTTGATATTATAGTATTAGAAATGCAAAGTTAAAACAATAGTTGCATTACAAAACATTTATCATTTTTCCTAGTATCCTCATCATTAATTATCCAGAGGCTTGTTCTATACCTTACATGTAACCTATGTTATATTACCTTCAAAGGTAAGTTTTATTTATTTTGACGCTGATACAAAAAAAAAAGTGAAAGAGAAAAGAAAAAGTAAAAGTAAAATTACTTAATCTGTATAACATTAAGCAGTTTCTACAAAAGTTAAATGAAATGACTACAAAACGAGTGGTCAATCAACTTTCTATGCTTCACAGTCAAAGTTGGAGAGTGATCTACTTATGCCTATAATTTTGAATCAATTCCCCAAATCAAAATTAGCAAATTTTCCCATTATGCTAAAGAATATGAAATAAACTCTAAAAATAAAGACCTCAAGAAGCTTACAAGATTAGAGATATGAGCAACCACAAAACGAGATTTACATAAACTGACTAAAATAGAATTACTGTTCAAAAAATACGATAGATTTTAATACTGGCTATCAGATAGAATATTTATTTAGTTATTCTACTACGAAAATATCTACACAGAGTAAGAAAACACATGTCTTACATTTTAACATTTAAATTTTAAAACAAACATCTGGAATTAGCTCTCAGAAATAACTATGGATGAATAGAGAAGGTAAGCAGATAGGAAACTATTCCACTTGAATGGTAGTCACAGTAAGAAACAAATGAGATGACCCAGAAAGAAGTCTTAGATCTCTGAATGAAAAGAAAATGAATTAAAGGGGATTCAGAAGTAACCCTGGTCTATGGTTCCAAAAGATAAAAGGAAAGTTCCTAGAAAATGATATACCAGAAATCTTCAGTATAACAAGAATGTAAGAGAAGTTAACTATTAGGAGAATCTATTGATTCTGAATTTCTAAAACTGCATAAATCACAGAGCAAAATGAATTAGTTGTCAAAGAAGCCTTAATGGAAAGGCTTTAAAACATCCAAAAGTCCCCATCTTTTCTCCTACCATCTTCCTACCCCAAAATCAAAGCAGATTGAATTATATTTATTAGTGAAGTAAAGATATTTCTCTTCAAACTTGCTTTGATGTGTGTTTATGCCAATCAAATGTCACTTTATTTCAATAATCTAAAGATCACTTTTTCAAGTTACTCACAAAATGTCATTTTATTTAATAGCCATTGTAATCTAATATATAATATGATACAATCTTAATTATTTTCTAAAACTTACGTAAGATACATGACAGAAGTCATTTAAAACTGAGGCAATTATTACACCTAGTTATGTTTTGTTATTTTAAACTTCAGTGCTTTAGAGAAAAATCAGCGAAGTAAAGACATTGGGTAGTGTTTTAATATAATGTTTACTGATTAGAAAAGGAATTGTGAAATATAATATTATTCCTTATGTCATAGTATTCTTATATCACAAAATAACAACCAGTTGTGAAGAAATATTTATTGATTTCCTACTATGTAGCAGGCATTCTATTTTGCTAGATGCCACGGACAAAGCAATAGACAAACATGGCTCTGACTTTAACAATCTTAAATACAGCAAAAGTTTCAATTTTAGAACTACATATTACCTCTTAGGAATAATATACTGCATTATAGTTTAACTTCAGTTGAAAGTAAAACATTGACAAAATGTAAAAAAAAAATACATGCAAATTAGCATAAAATGAATGAAGGGATTATCCTCATGAACAGCTAGAAGACAAAAAGACATTTAGCTTTTAGTTTGCATTAAAGGCAAATTAGGAATGTTTTTCTGAGTGTTTCATCCTACTAGTTATTCTCATTTTCTCCCAAAGTTCATGTCACTTTCTAAATTTCCCTATTCTTACAAACCTTCTTTTCTAAAAACATAATTCCAACTTAAAAGAAGCACAAAGTCTGAATAATTAGAGCATTTCCGAGAATGATGGTAATTGTCAGGGAAGACTGGAGTTTAAATATATACAGACTTTCTCACACTCCCACTTACTTCTACTTCATAACATAATTAATACTATTTGCACAAAGATAAACGATACAAGTGTGAATAACTTTTTAAAAAATGTTTTATAATCAGGTAACAACTACAAGAAATGGAATCACCATTTTTTTAATGTTCAGGTCAATGTGATAATAAATTGCTGCATTTCCCAAATTATGTTTCAAAACCTAATGAAATGCTCACTGTAAACAGGATTTAGTGGTCAAAGAAGTTTAGTAAACAGTATATCTTTTAATACCCTGGAAGCATACTTAGGGTCTCAGAATTATTACAATAAACAAACCTGCTTAATTTTTTGAGACTGAGTCTCACTCTGTCTCACTCTGTTGCCCAGGCTAGAGTGCCATGGCATCAGCCTAGCTTACTCAAACTCCTGAGTTCAAGGGATCCTCTTGCCTCAGCCTCCTGAGTAGCTGGGAATACAGGTACCTGTCACAATGCCCAGCTAATTTTTCTGTTTTTAGTAGAAACAGGAATCTCACTCTTAGCTCAGGCTGGTCTCAAACTCCTGAGCTGAAGGGATCCTTCCACGTCAGCCTTCCTCATGGTATTATAAGCATGAGCTACTCTGAGTGCTAGGATTGCAAGCATAAGCCACTGTGCCTGGCCTGCTTAACCTTTTTAAAAATAACATTTCCAAACCTATTTGACAAAAGATTAAGTTTAGGGGTTAATACATTTTACCATCCTCTCAAACTACTGCTGAAAGACCTACACGTGATATATATTGCATCACTGGAGAAAGATATTTTACTGGAAAAATATGGCTTACATTATTTAAACTAAAATGGGAGGAGCATTACTGCTCCTTTTTCACTACCCTATTAATTAGCCTCCCTTTCTTTTTAGACTTCCATGGGATGATTAAAGGTAATAGTATTAAATCCTAACCTAACAATTTTTCTTTGTGAGGGTATATTAATGCAAGGGCAGTATTTTAATACATACTCTTCAGTATGTTATACTATTAGAGATAATATTTAGTCTATGTAGATCAGCTTACTTACGTCTGGGGCTCCTTTTCATTTTGTTGTTTTTGCTGGGGCTGAAGAACGTTATTTACCAGTTCAGTGATCCCACTAAAGGGAAACCACCTGTTTAAATAAGCAAATAATGTGACTGAATAACCAAATGAATAACAATGTAGGTTACATGTTTTCTTATCCATAATAATAGAAATACACAGGCACAACAGCTACAGCCAATGGAAATGTGAGCTCCAATTATCACCCAGGCAGTCAGAATGTAGGGAAATTAAGTTTAAACACTTAGCTAGTCCACAAGCAGGCAGCAAAAAACTATATCCATTTACTAGGTAGATGAAGTAAGAAGCTGCAGGCAGCTCTCTTACAAGCTAGAGAGTCAGAAAGCAGAAGACACACTAGCTGCAGCCTATCCAGTATTAGTGTAAGCTAATACCATCAAAGGCACAGAAAGCAGAATGTGGCAAAGGTACAGAAGTCAAGCCTACTGCACTCTTAATACATTTACTTACTGTGTCGGTTGTGGTTTGTGTTCTTCTTTGAGCCTAAAAAAATAAGTTTGCACAACTGAGTGCACTGCACTTAGAAGAGATTTCTAGCTACAGATCTGTGGTCACAGAAAACGGACAAAAAATAAAGAATTATTAAGCTCAGTGCTTTACTATATATTGGAATTATATATTTCAGTCAATTTTACACATACACTAAAAGAAGTTAGATCATTTGTTCTTAACAAAGGACTAATATTAAAACTTCACATCTATTTTACAGTCATGCTTTGGTTCTAAAGTTTTCTGTATATTTTTATTGATATTCATGTTTTTAAAATAATTACTTTACGTTACCATATTAAACACTTACATTTAGTAAAGTAAAAATAAATTTCATTTTGTTTTTTAAAATTTCTTTCTTAATATAAGTAAAGGCATACTACTTTAATTAAATAAAACGTGGGATTTTGTTTATATATTTTTAAACATCTTACATTTGAATTTCTTCATAATTAAAAGCATCAGATAAAGGAATTAGGGATTATGTATTCAATCTTTCTAAAAATAGCTATAAAAATAACTGTGTATATTAAATTAAAAAGTGTTTTAAGTTAAACTATTTATATAACTACACCAGAATGAAAATGAAATAAATATTAGATAAATAACTATAATTGAGTCAGTGCTTCACTTCTAGTACTGAGGTTCAATAAAATTTTATCCAAACATCTTGAGTGTACAGAAAGAAATCCTGTTTCCAGTTCTCTGAGGTGAGAAGTTAATTTTTATATTACAAAATTCTATAAATTCATGGTCAAAAACTGATTAAGAAATAAACAGTCAAGTGGCTAAGGCGCCAGCCACGTACACCTAAGCTGGCAGGTTCGAATCCCCAGCCCCGGCCCGCCAAACAACAATAATGGCTGCAACCAAAAAATGGCTGGGCGTTGTGGCAGGCGCCTGTGGTCCCAGCTACTTGGGAGACAGAGGCAGGAGACTCGCTTGAGCCCAGGAGTTGGAGGCTGCTATGAGCTGTGATGCCATGGCACTCTACCCAGGGGGATAGCTTGAGGCTCCGTCTCAAAAAAAAAAAAAAAGAAGTCAGGAGGGCCATGCTTCCTCTGAAGGCTCCAGGGGAAGAAATAACCAGTCATTCATGGTTGATATGATGAGAAAGATTAGGCACACCTAACTAAATATATATAGTTCCCCCTCATGTGGCATGCTTATTGAGTCATTCTTGGGATCAGCATTATTCACTTCCCTTTATGTTTCTTTATTAAAATTAAATTAGTCCTTCAGCAGACCTATTAGTGTGATGCTCTCACAATATGCATGAAATTAAAGAAAAACTGGCCTAATATAGATCACTAGATATCAAAATGAAATAAACCTGGATATTTAAAAGGTAGAGAAACATCATACACTAGGGTAGTGAGCCCTTTGAAATATGGCTTCTCACAATCTGCCTAGGACTCATCCTGAGAGATTAACCTATTACTCAAAACAGTTGATCAGCTTTTACTTTCTCAAAGGAAGACTACAAATTAGTAACTAAAACTAGTCACCAAATCTAGGACTCTCATTAGAAAGTTAGACCCAATGCTGTAAACTAAATCCCTCCTTAAGAGCAAATGGATTTATCATACTTTTATACTGTGTTCATTCTTTAATGACATAATAAATAAAAGGCACACTCTTAGACATTTCTGTCACCAAATGAATATAATTGGTAATTACATATCTCTATAGTTAACCATTAAAGAAAATATCCTGTGTTCTCTGCATAAACACCAAAGAGTGTAATATCTTTATATGCTAGAAACAAAGCCACGGCATATTTAAATATAATGGATTGATATTTAAAGGACTGTATTTTAACACCAAATATCACACGAATAATCAAACACAAACCAAGTATAATAATACTAGATTCTATATAAAAAACTTCTATTTCTTTGAGAAACAAGACAAAAATCTGTTTAGAACAAAATATTCACAAATAGATAAAGACAACAACAAAGAAAGATTACCACATCAGTTCATCAGAAAAAAGAACCATTAAAATGACCCTTCATCAAATAGAAGTATGTTAAGAACAACAAATTTTGAAATAAATATGTAAATGAGAAGATATTTGTTAAAAAAAATACTGAGAGAGAATAGGTAAGATATCATGATACTCTTTAATCAGGGATAAAAGCTTTTATCATAGGCATTTTATTAACCTATAAATCAGTTTCTAATATCAAAATCTTTACTTGAAAACAGCAGACATATACATCTATATTACCAAAACAGAAATTATTTCTTGGCTTTGTAAAAATATCTACATATAAAATATATAATATTTGTATCATGTCCCCAAATAAAATATGTATTCTATATATTGCAGTATAAAGATTTAAAATGTCTTTAAATAACATCAAGAGTATATAATTATTCTCCACTTTGCCATTTTTTAATTTTTAATTTTTAATTATTATGGGTAATAACAGTTGCATTTCTTTACAGGACACACGTAACGTTTTGATACAAGCATACAATGTGAATTAATTAAATCAGAGTAAATGGGGTATCCATCACCTCAGGCATTTAACATTTCTTTGTGTTAGGAACATTCAATTCCACTCTTTCATTTATGTTAAAGTATACCCTACCTTATCATTGATTACAGTCATATTTATAGTCATCCTATCAAATACTATTCATTTTATCTAATTAACTATATTTTTTCACCCATTAACTATCCCCACTACCCTTCCCAGCCCCTGGTAATGATCTCCATGAGATTAATTCTTTTGAATATTTAGTTCCCACATGAGTAAGAACATGTGAGATTTGTCTTTCTGTGCTTGGCTTATTTCATTTAACATAATGTTCTCTAGCTCCAACCATGTTGTTGCACATGGCCAGACTTCATTCTTTTTTGTTTGCCTCTATTTTAGATAAAATCAAACTTCAAAATACCTGACCAAAATTAAAATTCATGTTGAGATAATAAGTGAAGAACTGGTAATTCAAAAAAGTAATTATAGCAATATTTTTCTAACAGTACTCCTACATTATTGATAGTGAACTCTTATGTTCATATATTCCAAAAAGTTTATGAGGGAATTCTGGTGTCCACTCTGACATAGAAAGAACTTGGAGATTATCACTCCCATACTCACAACAAATGCTAAGCAAACTGAAAAATCATCAGAAAATTAAGGTGACAGGTCAAACTTCTGTCACAAAAACTAGACAGACAAGCAAATGCAGAGTTTCATAGCTTACCAGGAGCAGAGGCCTAGGAGCAAAAGCCGGCAGGTAGAATCTGCAACTGCACAAATACTTTAAACTAAAATTAATTGCTGCAGGTTCAGTGTGGACTACATTTAAGTTTAAAATTCCAAATCTTAGGTCTCAGTCTCAGGGGGCTACCACACTTTCGTAAGTTTTATCTCCTGAGGTCTAGCAGGTTTTCCTGTGACGATCAGAGAAAAATCCTTTCCTATGTCCAGGAGGAAGAAAAGTAATCATTTTGAAATATACCCAGAACTCTCAGTTCTCTTTAACAAGGCTTTCTCTCAAAGAAAATTATTTTATCAGAGATGAACTATCTGGGATTCTACCAAAGCCTAACAACCCTAGAGGAAGTAAATACCCAACTCCATCCACCTCTAGGCTTGCATGCAGGGAATGAAAAATACTCAACTCCATCCCTCTCTATCCTTCAATGTAGAGAAAAGGAAATACTTAACTCCACTTATTTAAATATTGGGGTCAAATGATAGGATTATCAAATGCTTGTCCTCCCTCTACACCTATCACCAAATGAAGAGACTTCTTAAGAAACTACTTAGTATTGAATGTCCATAGAAAACAGGAAGGGTGGTCGGGCGTGGTGGCTCATGCCTGTAGTCCTAGCACTGTGGGAGGCTGAGGTGGGTGGATTGCCTGAGCTCAGAGGTTGGAGATCCTGAGCCAGAGTGAGCCAGAGTGAAACCCAGTCTCTACCAAAAAAAGCTGGGCATTGTGGTGGGCACCTGTAGTCCCAGCTACTTGGGAGGCAAAGGGCAAGACAAACACTAAAGCAACAAAAGCAAAAAAAAAAAAATTGAAAAAAAAAAACAAAAACAAAAAACTTCAAACTAAGATGAGTGAAAGCCAATGGAAATTGAAAGCAAAATAAATAAAAAAAAACAGGAAGGATGACAAACACAAAGACAATAGATGAAGTTTTATTCTCTAACACCACACAGCTGTACTAAAGAATAAACACAACCATTGCTATACAAAACAGTGAACACAGCCTAACTCTTAACCAGATAAACATAAAACCTTACACTAACAGCCTATCTACCTACCTAAGGTCCTTTTACTCAACAAACCACGTCCAGCTTTCAATAAAAAATTATATGGTATTCTAAAAGGCACAATAAAAAGAGATTGAAGAGAAAAAGCAAGTATCAGATATAACTCAGATACAGCAGAAATTTTAGAATTATCAGAATCGAAAAAAACAGCTACAATTAGTATGCTGTGGGTTCTAATATAAAAAATTTAACAACATGCAAGGACCAATGGGTAGTATAAGCAAAGAAAGGGAAACTCCAAAACAATCAAAAGGAAATACTAAAGATCAAAAACTCTGTAACAGAAATGAAGAATGCCTTTGATGAGTATTATCTTGTATTACAATACCTTGTCTACTCATCAGTAGACAAGACTTGTCAGAATCTTTAAGAATCAGAGAGCTTAAACATATGTCAATGCCAACTACCTTTTGGTAGTTTCTACTTTTTTGGAAAATAAAGAGACAAAAAAAGTAAAAAAGATGGAACAGAATATCTAAGAACTGTGGGACAATTACATGAGCTATAATATAGGTATAATGGGGATAGTAGAAGGAGAAGAAACAGTAGAAATATTTTAAGTACTAAAGGGCAAAAATTTTCTAAAATTAACAATAGACCAAACCACAGATCCATGAAGCTCAGAGAACACCAAATTCCATTCAAACTGCAGAATACCAAAAACAAAGGAAATTTTGAAAAAAGCCAGAGGAAAACTAAATCCCTAATCTACCAAGAAACAATATAAGAATTATGTCAAATTCATTTTAATGCAAGCAAGAAGAAAGCAGAGTGAAATATTCTAAATGTTGGATTAAAAACCACCAACTGTAATTCAACATCCAGTGAAATTATCCTTGAAAACTGAAGGAGAAAGAAATACATTCTCAAACAAACAAAAATTGAGGACATTTGTCACTAATAGATCTGACTTTCAAGTAATATTAAAAAGTTCTGGGCAGTGCCTGTGGCTCAAAAGGGTAGGGCACCGGCCCCATATGCCAGATGTGGTAGATTCAAACCCAGCCCCGGCCAAAAACTGCAACAACAACAAAAAAAAAGTTCTTCCAGCTCAGCACCCGTAGCACAGTGGTTACAGTGCCAGCCACATACACTGAAGGTGGCAGGTTCAAACCTGGCCCAGGAGAACTAAACAACTGCAACAACAAAAATAGCCAGGTGTCGTGGTGGTGCCTTTGGTCCCAGCTACTTGGGAGGCTGAGGCAAGAGAATCATGTAAGCCCCAGAGTCTGAGGTTGCTATGAGCTGTGATGCCATGGCACTCTGCCAAGGGCAACATATTAAGACTTCTGTCTCAAGAAAAAAAGGTTCTTCCAAGAGAAGAAAATTATATAGGTAAAAAATTCAGACCCACATTTTTTTAAAAGGAAGAGCAAAGAGAAGGGGAAAAATCAAAATAAAATATTTTATTTTTCTTATTTTTAATTAATCTAACATATCACTTTGTCAAAATAATAATAGCAACACTATATTCTACAAGTGTACATTATGGATAAGTGAAAGGAACTGACAACTTTATAAGGCACAGATGGTAAGAATTGAGAATACTCTGTTACACTCCCTATGAAGTGGTACAGTGTTATTTCAAAGTGAACTTAGACTAGTTGTAAATGTACACTAGTTGTAAATGCAATTCTTGAGCAACTATTAAAAAAATAGTTTAAAATGAAGTATGTGCTAAAAGAACTGATGTGTGTTAAGAGAAGAGACAGAATCATATCAAATGCTAAAGTAAACCAGAGAAGGAAGAGAAAAAGTAGAAGACAACAACAAAAAAAGAAAGTAAGAAAGAATCTCCTGCCTCAGCCTCCCAAGTAACTGGGACTACAGGCGCCTACCACAATGCTCAGCTAATTTTTCTCATTATTCTTTAATGAGACAAGGTCTCTGTCTTGCTCAGGGTGGTCTCCAACTCCTAAGCTCAAGAGACTCTCCACCTGGGCCTCCCAGAATGCTAGGATTACAGGTGTGAACCACTTCACCCAGCCTAAAAGGGATAATTAATTTTTTAATTTTATTTTGAAAAGTATGCTCTTATTTATTGAATAAACACTATATGCAAGAGCCAGGCACTTTCCACATTTTATTTAATTCACTTCATTTCTTCATTTGGTATTATCACAATTTTATCAATTACCAACAGAGGCTTATGCATATAACATATACGTCTATGTACCTTTTGGCCATATATACTGGTACAGGTATAGACGACTGAAAATGGTCCTCTATAGTTTCTATTATAATTATGTAATAGAATATAAATACAGCAATTTAATTAACTAAACTAACAGGGCAACCAAGAATAACTAATCTCCAAATGATGCATTTAAGTCTATATAAAAAGAGACAATACAAGAAATATGATGATTTTCCAGAGTATCAAAATTTTTTTTAATTATCATTGATTTCTAGAGATTTGTAAAAAAAAAAAAACAAAAAAAAAAAATATATAAATATATATATATATATATATATACACATTTCTAAAAAATCTAAAAATTGCTCATGAAGAATAGGGTCATTGAGGGGGCAGAGCAAGATGGCAGACCAGAAGGATCACTGGGCTGAGCTCTTCTGGTACAAGTGGGGGAAAAGGAAGAGAATCCAGGCAAACCTGGCATGGGGTTCTTACCCAAAGTTGTAGCTCAAGGAGCATAGCGAGGTGGTGGTTTACAGGAACAGTATGGGATCCAGAGCATTGGTGATGTGACTTGCTAAGCAAGTAATTGGAACTGCTGGACCCTCCCACAGAAGTCCAAGGATGGGAGGAAGCCTTTCCACAGTTTCAGTTTGGGGGGGAAGCTGCACACATTGATGGAAAGCTTGGAAGAGTAAGTGGACTCGAACGCTATAGATCAACCAGATTTGAATACCCATGGATTGGATTTGCCATTGGTTTAATGGCTGGTGAGGCAGCCATACTGGGAAGGTCCCAGCTTCCAGGGGGCCACCATTGCGGGAAGGTAGTGAGGTCATGAGGGTAGCCCTCATAGTAAGGCCTAAAGCTTGTCTGTCTTTGTTCCACCTTCCAGGATCAGGACTCCACACCCCACAGGAACTGTTGTCAGTGGGCACTGTCAGTCCTGCCTCTGAAGGATTCCGAAGAGCTTTAAGATCCCACCCAACCCAGCAGGGTCTGAATGCTGAGGAAACAATCAGGAGGTCATCAAGGGCAACTAAGTTAGGAATCAGGACCATGCCTGGGAACTAGAGAGAGGTTGCTGGCAGTGTTCTCTGTCTCCTAAAAAAACCACAGCACTATCTGTGGTATCCCACAAATACATATGCAACACATATATATTCCTATTAAAGTTGGTCCCTTTGACTATATATTTATATATACACATACTTTTTTTAGAATTTGTTTTTTTCCTTTATTTTCTCTGTTGCTGACATTGCTGCTACTTTTGCCTATTTGACCTTTTTTGTTTTATTTTCTTATGCTTTGTTTTCACTAGTTTGGTAGGTTCTATTCTTAACTTCCATTTTTACTTTCATCAAAAGCAAAGTCTCTTGTATTTTTGGTTATGATATTTTAGCCTCATTTATTCTATTTCACTCCTCCCCATTCTCTCTTTTGAAAAAGACTCTTCCACTTTCCTCATCTTTCCCACATTAAGTGCTCATACAAAAGATAAACTTTCCCCTCTTTTTTTGATGTTTCTTCTTTCTTTCCCTTTTCCTCTTCCCCCTCTCTCCTTTATTTGATACAATTGTATTTTTAATTTTCTTTATATATTCTTATTAATTTTTTTTTCTTCTTTTCTTTTTTCTTTTTTTCTGTTTTTGCTGAGTGCTGGGGTGGCATGGCTGTGGTCTGGCAGGTAAGTCATGGTAGTACTCTGGCTCAAGGAGGCCAAAAGATCATGGTCTAGAGAGCCCTTCCCTGGGAAGAAAGTATTAGCAAGTCCACAATGCAGAATTTTTTAATTTCTTTTTTATTTTTATTTATTTTTTCTTTCTTGTTTTTTGTTTTTTCTCTTTTCTTTCTCTTCCTATTTTTGGCAGAGAAAGTGTCCGGCTTTCCAAAGGCTGGTAAAAACATCCTGATTTTGAGAAACCCACCCAGCACAGCCCCTCGAAATCATTGAGATACAGGTATGGCCTTGGCACCATACTGACCAATACCTGTATCATTCTCATTCTCTCTTCCTGACCTTCTCTCCTGCTCTTCCATTCTTTTCTTTCATCCCCCTTCCTTTTTTTCCCTTCTTTTTTCTTTTTCTTTCTTATCCTTTTGTTTTTCCCTGCTCACTCTTTACACTTCTTTTCCTTTTGGTTTTAAACCAACAGCCCACTTCAACACCTAAGCTCTGAGACAAGGTAATTTGAAGCAAAAGAGGACGTGAGAAGGACAAAGGAGGACAAGGGTGTGAACAAGAAGAAAGAACATATAATGAGGAACCAAAAGAAAAATTCAGGAAACATGAAAAACCAAAACAGAGCAACTCCAGAGCAACTCAGAGCGATGATGAGAGAGCTACTACAGTAGACTCCACCTATAAAGAATTAATAGACGTGACAGAAAGGGAATTTAACATACGGATGATAAAGACAAAGAAAACGGACAAGAAAATGGAAAGACAAAACCAAAAGTCAAACAAGAGATATGTAGACTATAAAAAGGATATGGCAGAGCTTAAGGAAATGAAAAAGACAATCAGAGAATGTAAAAAAGCAGTAGAAAGTATCAAAAATAGGTTAGACCATGCAGAAGAAAGACCTCACAGCTAGAAGATAAAGTTTTCAAGTTAACCCAGATAGTTAAAGAGACAGAAAAGAAGAGAGACAAAGCATCACAGGCTTCATGAAGTGTTCAAACATATGAATAATAGGTATCCCTGAAGGGGAAGAAGACTGTCCCAACAAATGGAAGCCCTCCTGGAGACTACCACTAAAAAAGATGGGAGACGTTACATCTTTTGTATTAACCTGCATGGAGGTGAAACACATTCTTCTTAGTAAAGCATCACAAGAATTGAGAAGCAAGAATCGAATGTACTTAATTCTAATATGGAGACAGTAGATGATCTAATACAGGTGGGGGTAGGGGAATGAGAAAGCAGGGAGAGTGGGGGAGAGGAGGAAGGAGGGGGATGAGGGGCCACGGTATATGGCACACCTCTTGGGTACTGGACACAATTATAAGGACTTTACCTAACAAATGCAATCAGTATAACCTAATTCTTTGTACCCTCAATGAATCCCAAACAATTAATAGAAAAAGAATAGGGCCATTATTTTCTGCAGATGAAAAAATAAATTATGAGGACAGAAAAACTATTTTTCAATAGTAAATTACAAGAATTAACAATTCAGAGTGAACAGAACAACAAATTAGGCAATGTTATCCACATATGATTAGATACACAGAATGACACATACCATGCTTCCCCAAAAATAAGACCTACCCAAAAAATAAGCCCTAGCAGGATTTCTATGCATTTGTTAAATATAAGCCCTACCCTGATAATAAGACCTAGTGATGGGCGTGGCTACGCATTCTAGCACTGAGCGGTAAGGAAGTATTGCTTCTTTTATCTGCCACAGCTCCTTTCTCAGAGCCATTCGCACTTAATGCGTGTGATAACCGTGGTCGCAGGCATCCTATTGCGAATGGCTAGGGGAAAGGAGTTCACATATCACTAGCGCCAGCCCCACCAACAAAGTTGGCTCCCCCTGTCAGGTTCCAGAAGAAGATGACTTAACTGTATTTGATTGTTGTTATTATACTTAATAAAAATAAGACATCCCCTGAAAATAAGCCCTAGTGTGTCTTCTTGAGAAAAAATAAATATAAGACAGTGTCTTATTTTCAGGGAAACACAGTACATACTTTGAAATCCTCTGGCATTATCACTATAACTCATAATAATCTCAGGTGAGAATAAATGTTAAGATACCATCTGGAAGCTTGGTGCCTGAGGCTGCTAAGGTGCCAGCCACATACACCAGACCTGGCAGGTTCAAATCCAACCTGGGCCTGCCAAACAACAATGACAATTACAACCAAAAAATAGCCAGACATTGTAGCAGGCACCTATAGTCCCAGCTACTTGGGAGGCTGAGGCAAGAGAATAGCTTAAGCCCAGGAGTTGGAGGTTGCTGAGAGCTGTGATGCCAAGGCACTCTACCCAGGGTGACAGCTTAAGGCTCTGTCTCAAAAAAATAAAACAGATATCATCTGGAAAGTTAGCTGTAAATTGTTTTTTTCATTGCATAAGACTAAAAACAAAACCACAAAATACATCAAAATGTTATTAAAAGTATGTCTATTACAATGTCAAGATTGTGGATAATTTTATTCTTCCTGCCTCTATTTTCTGAATTCATTCATAAGTAACTATATATAATAATTTTTAGATGCCATCTGGTTTTTTCTTTAAAAAAAGAAGAAATCGGGCAGTGCCCATGGCTCAAAAAAATAGGGCACTGGCCCCATACGCCAGAGGTGGTGGGTTCAAACCCAGCCCTGGCCAAAAACTGCAAAAAAAAAAAAAAAAAAGAAATCATCCAGTGTACCCTATGGTTACAGGCAGTTTATAAGACTGAGGAGTCTCTCACATGTAGACATAAATTCCATTTTCAAAGTCCTCAAAGGGATTTGCAATTAGCACCACCTGTTCAATTAGGGTGATAAGGGTCAGTATAGCAGTCTTCTTTGAGGAACTAATTTATTCTCCTATCTTCTCTTCCCTGCTAACAAATGAAGCACTATAAGCACTATCCACAGGAAGTTGGCAAGTGGCCAGGGGAACTGCTATAGTCACTAAGGGATTTCTAAGTCACATCTCTAAACATTTTATTTCCTTTTATGATAAAATTGTTCAGAACATAAAGAAAGGAAGTAGCAGCAATAAATCATGATGGCATAGCACAGGTTATTTATTCTTAACAGGATGGCTAACAAAGGAACCTGCTGTCACAATATGAGAGCACTTAAAATAATGAGGTTTTCTGAAATAACTTGAAGGGAATAAAAACATTAAGTGTCTGTATCCCATCCACAGGTATTCTCAAAGTAAGTGGGAGAGGTGAGAGATCTGAGCTGACATATTGGAGATTAATAAACAACATAATCTCCCAATTTTATTTTTAGTTTTCATATAGTGAATAAAACAAATACACAAAACGTATTATGACAGTTAATTGTATGTGTCAACTTTACTGACCAAAGGGTGCCCATATTACACATTCTTTTTATGTGTTTATAAGAGTATTTCCCAGTGAAATTATCATTTGAATGGGTAGACTCAGTAAGTAGGTCGCCCTCCACATTGTGGTGGGCATTATACAATCAGTTGAAGGCTTCAATGAAAGAAAACATAAAGGAAGGAGGAAGACTCTTTTTTCTGACTGCCTGTCTGCTCAAACTAGAACATCTAATCTCATCTTCTCAGGCCCTCAGACTGAGATTTACACCCTCTGTTCCCCTCATTCTCTGGCCCTTGGACGCAGACTGAATTACACCACCAGCTTTCCTAGGCTTTAGCTTTCAGACAACAGATCCTCGAACTTCTCAGCCTCCATAAACACATGAACCAATTGCTTATAATAAATCTTCCTTTTTATAATATATGGCAAGCCTCACTACCAGAATTTCTTTTCCTTATTGTTACTATGAAAATTTTTGAAGGACTAATCTAACCCTGGTATTAATGTGTATGTGAAATATTACTAGTGGATATAATTCACTTGTGAGATTTTGTTCTATTTAATATGCAAACGTTTACATAATAACGTCGAACCAGGCACCATTGTAAGTAATTTATAAATATTCACCCACTCAATCCTCTTAATTCTATAAGGTAAGTACCGTGATTATTGTTCTCATTTAAAAGACCAGTTTTACATGTAGTTTTCATTTTTACTTATCTGTATTTTCTAATTTTTAAGCAAGGAAAATTCATACATACTGCATGCACATGAAAATAAATAAAATGGTACACTGAAAAATACTGAGCCCTTTTTTTGGCAGAGAAATGTGGAAGACTAAGGCAAGGTAAAGGGCTCATCCAGCCCAGGCCTGCCAAACAACCATGACAGCTACAAACAAAACATAGCCGGGCGTTGTGGTGGGCACCTGTAGTCCCAGCTACTTAGGAGGCTGAGGCAAGAGAATTGCTTAAGCCCAAGAGTCTGAGGTTGCTGTGAGCTGTGACACCACAGCACTCTACCAAGGGCGACATAGTGAGACTCTGTCTCAAAAAAAAAAAAAAGTAAAAGGCTAAAATGCAACAATTAAAAGCAATATTCTTCCTTTTTCAATAGAATGTGAATTTATATACTGTCAGACTCTTTAATTAAGATATGCATCTTACTTCAAGTGACTATCTTTCTTAGTCATCCTATTAGCCTATACAATGTTTCTACAGGGAAAGAGGATAGGTACATAAAGATCTAGGAAGGGTTGTTTATTTTGAAGCATAAGGTAACAACAAAGCAAAGCGGTCCATCAACAAATAGTTTTTAAGCACCTGATATGTATCATGACCAGTTCTAGGCACTTAAGCATATAGTAGTAAGATAGATAAAGACCCTAGTGTCCTCCCTGCAAACAGCTAATATTCTGGTTCAAGGGCCACATTTTAAAACAAAGCACAACTAAGGCAGAAATAAGAAAATGAATTTAATAATAGGATTTTTTGCTTTTGTTTTTTTATGCATACAATAGCATAAAAATCTAAGATAGGGTTCTTTATGTTATAAACTAACATAGTAATGTAAACTTTATAACATGCTCTCCACCATGGGGCGGCACCTGAGGCTCAGTGATTAGGGCGCCATGTACAGAGGGTGGTAGGTTCAAACCTGGTCCCAGCCAAACTGCAACAAAAAAACAGCCATGTGTTGTGGCGGGCACCTGTAGTCCCAGCTACTCAGGAGGCTGAGGCAAGAGAATAGCCTAAGCCCAGGAGTTGGAGGTTGCTGTGAGCTGTGTGACACCACGGTACTCTACCAAGGGCGATAAAGTGAGACTCTGTCTCTACCAAAAAAAATAATAACAATAAAATGCTCTACCATGCATTAATTTGTTTAATCCTCACAATATGTAAAGGCAGAATTTTATCTAATTTTATTAAAGCCCTATTTAACATATTGAGAACTAAAGCTTATATAGTTTAAATGACACCTTCAAGATCATAAGTCATAACAAATACAATGATAATAAAAAGCAAAGTAAGAAAATTATCTATGTTAATTTGATAAAAATTTAATAAATATTTAATGAATGCACATAAATTGGACATAAATAGTTGTAATTGTACCATATAGAGATTGTATTCTTCCTGACTTTCTAACATTATTCTATTCTGTGCTTTTATATATATACACCTATATAATATCTATTAAATATACCACATATGCATACATTTATTAGAGTTAAATGTTCATATATTTATCGTCTTTAATAATGTACGATCTCCTTGAGAAGAGTGAATATATCTCATTCACCTTTGTGATTCCAATGCCTAACAAAATGCCTTTCATATAGTAAGTACTTGATAAATACTTTTAATGAATATGTGAATTATAAATTTCTCTATATTTTAACACTTTAGATAGCACATTATTTGAAAAATGGGGGCACAGCTTAATTTAAATATATGTGAGGCTAGTCATGGTGGCTTACATCTATAATCCTAGTACTTTGGGAGACAGAAGCAGAAAGATTAATTGAGGCCAGTCTCTGCAAAAAATAAAAAAGTTAGCCAGTAATCATGGTACACATGTAGTTCCAGCTACATCAGAGGCTGAGGCAGGAGGATCACTTAAGCCCAGGGGTTGGCGGTTACACTGAAGTATGGTGATGTCACTGCAATCTACCCTGGGCAACACAGCAAGACCCTATCTCAAAAAATAAATAAAAATATAATATAAACTAAAAAATATTAATAAAATAAAAATATGCATTAATTCTTGCAAGGATGTTATTTCAGATACTTGTATTAAGAGAACTGCTAAATGTTTAAAAATTGAATTTTTTCATAGATTGAAGATATTCAATTGATAATAAATCATGATTATAAAGTTGTCATACTCTTCTGTTACCAACTAGTTATAACCATTCACTCCTGCCAGTTTTTCTTTGATTTGTGTCAAAAATAAATAGGGCAGTCATTTAAGAAGTAATATATCAGCATCAGCCAAGAAAGAAAAATGATAATAACAACATGTCTAGTCTACAGCTGCAAAAATATGAAAGAGCGAATAATTATTACAGCCATGTGGAATAGCACACATCACATCATAAAAAACTACAAACAAGTTCAAAATTACTCCCAGCAGCTGTTTCAAATGAAAATGATACTGAACATTTTAAAACAAACCACATGTCAATCTATTACTGCAAAAAAAAGTCCTTTAGCAGTTCATCAAAAACCACAAAGAGGTTCTGAATTGTAGAATGGAGAACTACTGACTTCACTTACTATCACATAATGATTATCAACCCAAAATAGCCAAGAAGTTATCTCCCTGATGTTTACTTTATTAGTGACCTCTAATTAATAATCTTGAGATAAGGTAAAATTAACTTTGAGCCCTTAGACCACTAAATCCATTGTGAGCAAATTTAAAATAAAAACCAATGTACTAACATAAGTCTCAATTTCTGCTATAGGCTATATTAGGATCATCAAAGTGTCACAGCAATATTTTAAATTATTATTTTTAAAATCATAATAAATCTATGATATCTACTGAAAGAAGGAAGGCAGCTTAACAGAGGTAGACTGAAATGCCTGGTACCCCAAGCCCACATTTTTTAAATTTATTGTCATATTTATTATTTTTTACTTCACATTAATATGAGGGTACAAATGTTTAGGTTACATTGTTTGTATTTCTAAGGTAAAGTTCAAATTGTAGGTAAGCCCTTCACCCAGGGGGTATGCTAAACACCCTTACATTGTGCACATTAGGTGAGATACTGCCAATCACCTTCCTTCCTTCTCCATCCCTGCTCCCTCCTCACCCTGCCCCCTTGCTAGACTGTATTTGTGTTTCAACGTTCATATGAGTAATTGTTTATATATTGATTTCATATTAGTATTGAGTACATTGGATATATATGGATATATATTTTTTTCCATTTTTGAAATAGCTTACTAAGAAGAATGTATTTCAACTTTTCTTATGGCTAAATAGTAGTACTCCATGGTATACATATACCACAGCTTGTTAATCCACTCATGGGTTGATGAGCACTTGGGTTACTTTCACATCTTGGCAGTTGTGAAATGAGCGGCAATTAACATTTTAATTAATCTAAATGTCCTTGTGGCAAAATGATTTTTGTTCTTCTGGGTAGATACCTACTAATGGGATTGTGGGATCAAATGGAAAGCTGATTTTTAGTTCTTTGAGAATTCTCCATATTTCTTTCCATATAGGTTATATTTGTTTGCAATCCCACCAACAATACAAAAGTATTCCCTTCTCTCCACATCCATGCCAGCATTTGCAAATTCAGTATTTTGTGATGTGGGCTATTCACACTGGGATTAGATGATATCTCAGAGCCATTCTGATTTGCATTTCTCTGATAACTAGGGACAATGAGAATTTTTTAATGCGTTTGTAGGCCATTCATCTGTCTTCTGCAGAGAAGATTCTGTTCAAGTCTCCTGCCCACTTATAAATGGGGTTGTTTGCTCTCTTCTTATTGATTAGTTTGACTTCTTTGTAGATTCTAGTTATCAGCCCTTTGTTAGATTCATAGCATGCAGATATCACCTCCCATTCTGAAGGCTGTTTGCTTTAGTTGTGATACCCTTAGCTGTGCAGAAGCTTTGTAGCTTAATCATGTCCCATATATTTATTTTTGATGTTGCTGCAATTGCCAAGAGGGTCTTCTTCATAAAATCTTTTCCCACACTCTCTTCTAGGATTTTTATTGTTTCATGTCTTAAATTTAAATCTTTTATCTAGTGAGAGTCAATTTTTGTCAATGGTGAGAGGTGTAGTCCAGTTTCAGTCTTCTACATGTGGCTAACCAGTTTCTCCAGCACCATTTATTAAATAGGGATTCTTTTCCCCAGTGCATGTTTTTGTTTGGTTTATCAAAAAGCAGATGGCAGTATATGGCTGGGTTCATCTCTAGGTTCTCTGTTTTATTCCATAGATCTATATCTCCATTTTTGTGCCAGTACCATGCCATTTTGATCACTATAGACTTGTAGTATAACGTGAAGTCTGGTAACATGATGCCTCCAGATTTGTTTTTATTTGTTAAAACTGTATTGGGTATTTGGGATTTTTTCTGGTTCCTTATGAAACAAAGTACTATTTTTTCAAGTTCTTCAAAGTATTTTGTTGATGCTTTGATAGGGGTTGCATTAAATCTGTAGATTGTTTTGGATACCATGGCCATTTTAACATTGTGGATTCTTCCCAGCCATGAGCATGGTATGTTCTTCCATTTGTTAACATCTTCTGCTATTTCTTTTCTCAACTTAAGCCCAATTTTGCTGCTCTTCTATACTTCACAGAAAAAAAAAAACCAATATTACTTTTTTTCATTAATCAAACAAGTATTTACTGAGCACACATGAAAGTATTTCCCCACATTACCTTACTTGTGTGCTTTATGCATTTTTATTGATTTATGCTTCCACATTTTTCTTTCTTTCTTTTTCTTTTTTAAGAGACAAGGACTTGCTCTGTCACCCAGGCTGAAGTGTAGTGGTACAATCAGAGCTCACTGCAGCCTCGAACTCCGGGCCTCAAACAATCCTCCTATCGCTTCCTCCCAAAGTGCTAGGATCTTACAGGCATTAGTCACCACACCTGGCCACCTTTTTCAAAAAGGTATTGAATTAATTTAAAATAAAAGTACTTTGAAGTGGTTTACAATAAAATTTAATGGTAAGAGTATAGGCTATGGAATCTCTAAGTTCCAGGAAGGAAGCCTACTGCCAACACTTTCTAGCTATGTGATCTTGGGCAAGAAACTTAATTTCATCTTTCAATGTAGGTAATAATATTGTCCATGTGAAATCATTGCAAGGAATAAACATAACATGTTATGTTTTATAGTATTGTGCCAAAAACATAGGATTTGGAGTCAAAAAGACCTGAGTTCTAATGCATCTCTGCCTTTTTTGGGTAAAGTTACTAATGTCCCTAAGCCTCAGTGAGTTTACCATAAAAAAGAAATAACACCTGAGATTGCTGTGAAAATTAAATGAGATAATGTATGAAAAGTGCTCAGCACAGTGCCTACAATATAATAAGAACTTTATTGTGATAACTATTAGTAAGTACAAATGATATAAAATTAAGACAAGAGCTCATTATTTTATATGAAAGAAATGTAATGAGATACCAAATTCTCTAAAAATTGCCAATGTACCTGTGAAGTTAAAAATTTCTAATCTCTGTTAAAAATGTTCCAAAAGGCTATTCATACAAAGGGCAATAAACAACATATTAAGAAATATTCTCAATAACATAATACCAAAACATGTAGAAATATGACATAGCTGTTAATTTTATGGGACTTTTGCAATTTTTGTTTTGTTTTGAGACAGGGTCTCACTCAGTTGCCTGGGCTAGAGTGCCATAATATTGATAACTCACTGCAACCTCAAACCCCTGAGCTCAAGTGATCCTCCCACTTCAGCCTCCCAGGTAGCTGGGACTACAAACACATGTCACCACCCCTGGCTAATTTTTCTATTTTTTGGTGGAGATTATGTTGCTCGGGTGGGTTTCAAACTCCTGCTTTCAAGTGATCTTCCTGTCTTACCTTCCCAAAGTGCTAGTATTACAGGTGTGAGCCACCACACCAGGCTGAGACTTTTGCAATTAAGAGCATCATATTGAATCCTTTTTATAGGCAGCAGAGAGATATATAGCTTTCTGATGATCTCTCTCATTATAAGATTCAATTTTGGAAATCTGAGAAGAAAACGGAGTTGCTATAATCACCATGATTTAAGAATATAAGCTCTAAAGTCAAACATACTAGGTTTGTATTCTGATTTCATCACTAACTTCCTGTGGCACCTTCAATAATTCCCTTCTCAATCTGATCCTGAATTTTCTCACTTGTACAAATGAGTATTAAAAATAGTATCTATCTCAAAAAGTTGATATTTTAATAAAAGACAGATAAAAAGGTTGCTGGTACAAATATTAAGTGCCCAATAACTGTTAGTAATAGCAATAATAATTATTAGAAGTAAGAAAGAAAACTATAAAATAATACCCCCAGTTGTTGGATTCCCTGTGGCTAAACAGAGACACTCTATAAATTTAAAAGCAGGACCCTGGCCAAGGTGGTGGCTCACATCCTGTTGTCCCAGAGCTGTGGGAGGCCGAGGCGAGTGGATCACCTGAGCTCAGAGGTGATGAGACCAGCATGAGCCAAAGTGAGCCAGAGTGAGCCAGAGTGAGACCACATCTCTACAAAAAAAAAAAAAAAAAGCCAGGCATTGTGGTGGGTACCTGTAATCCCAGCTACTTGGGGGGCAAAGGGCAAAAGAATCCCTGGCTTGGCACCTGTGGCTCAAGTGGCTAAGGAGCCAACCAAATACACCTAAGGTCGTGGGTTCAAATCCAGCCCAGGCCTGCCAAACAACAATGCTGGCTGCAACCAAAAAATAGCCAGGCATTGTGGTGGACACCTGTGGTCCCAGCTACTTGGGAGGCTGAGGCAGGAGCCTCGCTTGAGCCCAGGAGTTGGAGGTTGCTGTGAGCTGTGATGTCATGGCACTCTACCCAGGGGGACAGCTTGAGGCTCTGTCTCAAAAAAAAAAAAAAAAGAGAGAGAGAGAATCGCTAAAGGAAGAAAGAAAAAAAAATTAAAAAAATTTTTTTTCAAACTAAGATGAGTGAAAACCAGCTGAAATAGAAAGCAAAATGGAAAAAAAAAAAAAAAAAAAAAAAGCAGAACCTAGTGCCCAGGGTAAGAAAAAGCAAGCAGGCCAGGTGCAATAGCTCACACCTGTAATCCTAGCACTCTGGTAGACTGCTTGAGCTCAGGAGTTCAAGACCAGCATGAGCAAGGGAGAGACTAGTCTCTACTAAAAATAGAAAAAACTAGCCAGGTGTGGTGGCAGGCACCTGTAGTCTCAGCTACCCAAAGGCTGAGCCAAAAGGGCTACTCAAGTCCAAGAGTTTGCAGTTGCTATGAGCTATCATCCATACTCTACTGAGAGCAACAGAGTGACACTCTGCCTCAAATGAAAGAAACAAAAGAAAGGAGAAAGAAAGGGAAGGAGGGATAGAGGGAGGAAGGAAAAAAAAGAAAAAGCAAGCACGGTTTCTTGGAGAAAGCAGCCTTGACAAACATCCTGCTTTATACTCCTGACCCTAAAAGTTCCTGTATCCAGAGTCAAGATAAAATGCAGCATGAACCCCTACCCACTACATGTCAGATGATTCTGATTTGGGGCTTAGAAACCACCCTCAACTATTTTGACCTGTTGGAACTGATCATGAATCCTTTACCGGTGTAAACAGATTAAGAACAGAGGTGTGAACTTTCCCTATCTAAGCCACACCCTCCCTTTTTTCTTTGGAAAGAAAACTTCGTACTAGAGCAGCAGTTCTCAACCTGTGTGTCGCGACCCCTTTGGGGATCCAATGACCCTTTCAAAAGGGTCGCCTAAGACGATGGGAAAACACATTATTTTCCCATAGTCTTAGGAACCAAGAT
This sequence comes from Galagoides demidoff, assembly GCA_963574575.1. Taxonomy (NCBI): domain Eukaryota; kingdom Metazoa; phylum Chordata; class Mammalia; order Primates; family Galagidae; genus Galagoides; species Galagoides demidoff. The sequence goes on from CAUYQV010182729.1 coordinate 73,221, forward strand.
ACCATTCCTCTATTAATCTCCAGGGAGGTCCGCCCACATGCAGATACGCCCACATACGAGTACCTATGATGACATCATCATGCCAACTCCATCACATACACCCTGTACAAATACAGCAATGAAAGTAATTTTATGGTTGGGGGTCACCACAACATGAGGAACTGTATTAAAGGGTCAGGGCATTAGGAAGGTTAAGAATCACTGTACTAGAGGCTGTGCCTCCCCAATCTGCAGATTCTTTTCTTATAGAAAAATGAAGATCTCCCTTTTTCCTATGAAGAGGTTGTGGTTTTTGTTAACAGAAATAATAATAATAATAATAATAATAATAATAATAATACAAAGGAGAAAAGGAGAGTCTTAACATGCCTTGAAGACAATTCTTGCACATCAGCCGCCTCTCCCTAGTTCTTGGCAAAAATTAGAAGAACGAAATATTCAAAGTTGAGGTAGCTAACAGTAGCTTTTCTATATTGATGGAAAAATCAATGCAGTTTAGATATAGATGTAAAAATAATAACCTAGCTCAGTGCCAGTATGATAGTGGTTACAGTGCCAACCACTACACCAAGGTTAGAACCCTCCCCGGGCCAGCTAAACAACAATGACAACTGCAACAACAACAAAAATAGCCAGGTGTTGTGACAGGCACCAGTAGTCCCAGCTACTTGGGAACCTGAGGCAAGAGAATCGCTTAAGCCCAAGAGGTTGAGGTTGCTGTGAGCTGACGCCACAGCACTCTACTGAGGGCCACATAGATTCTGTCTCAAAAATAAATAAATAAGTAAAAATAAAGAAACTTCTCGCAAAAAGTAAAGGCCTTATCTTGGCCATCCCACTTATGTATAGAAGCAGATCATAGCTACCCATTGGCAAAGCCAGGACTTTTCTTAAAAAGAAGCTCCATCACCTTTCAAGTTTTAAAACAAGTATAAAAGTGAGACCTCAAAATTCTGTACCTTACACTTGTGCTCTCCAACTCCCAAGCCTATTAGGAACCAGGCCACACAGCAGGAGGGGAGGGGGCAAATGAAGCTTCATCTGTATTTATAGCCATTACTCACATCACCGCCTGAGCTCTACTTCCTGTCATGTCAGCAACAGCATTAGATTCTCCTAAGAACACAAATATTATGTAAACTGTACCTGTGAGGGATCAAGGTTCTGTACTCCTTATGAGAATCTAATGGCTGATAATTTGAGATGGCACTGGGGAGCAGCTGCAAATACAAATTATCATTAGCAGAGAGGTCTGACTGCACAGAGACCATAATAAATCAATTCCTTACAGATTCATATCAAAACGCTATCAGTGAGTGGCAGGTGTATCTGGTGGCAAACTTTAAGCCAGAATCCAGTGCTCATTGTACTTTACAATGGCCTACCCATTATTTTATTAACTATTTCTGTCTGTGTCTCTTTCCTGCACTGTGAATTTGTCCCAGTCACAGTTCTGGTAAGCCCACAAGTTAACCCTAGCAAAAAATGAGTAAAAAAAATATGTCTCTGGAAAGCTTTTATGAAAGGGGGGGAAGATCCAATGATGAGACAGCAGTGAAAGCACATGTAGTGAGAATAAGATGGAATCAGGCAGGCTAGGGCAGACATGACACAGCTGGTCTGGTAGGTTTAGGTCCTGCCTGACCTTCACCTCCTAGCTCCCACTCTAAATATGCCTATCTTGAATGGTTTAGGTAGATTGATTTAGGAGATTAACTTTTGAATTGAAATGTTGTAATTGGTCACTAAGTTATGCTGATTATTATTTGGAATAGGGGTTGGTTTGGCCTTCACTTTTAAGCATAAAACCATAATTCTGGAAATGGAAGAACAGAACAATCTTGGAGAGAATACTGTTTCCAGAACCCAGCCTTCTGACAAAGTTTGGTGGACTTCATGGCTGTCTCTGCATATTGGCTGACAGCAACAGGCAGCTGGACCCTTTTCAACTGGTAACAGCAGAGACTCTTAAGACTGCCAACAAAAAGGAAAGCTGAATTTAAAAGAAAATACCAAGAGTTCTACTTAAATTACCAGTTCTTGCAACATATGATTAACATTCTACAAGTCCTCTTGGCATGATATGTGGTAACCAGCTATCCAATAAAGCCATGAAACCCTCAAAACTGCTTTGCCACATAGACACAAGCCTCCTGCATTAAAATATAGTGTCTTTGGAATTTTTTAAAAGGCAAAATTGTGAACACAAAGAACAGAAGCAATTATTGAAGGCTGCCTCTTCAAATGTGTCTGCACTGAGAACATAATCCTTGGTGGCTAATCACATTGCTAAAGCTAAGAAACCCCTTACTATTGTTAAAGAGTTCATACTTCTTGTTGCTAAGAACATTTGCTATAAACTTTTAGGAGACACCATAGTTCAAAAGGTAGTGATACCAGACAAGGTGACACCAAGACCGGCCACCCTGCCCTGGACCTGTTGCTGTTCAGGCGAATGGAGGAATTCAGCTGGACATGAGTGGGAAAAGACACCGGCGCTGTGGTGTCTCCTCACGTGGACTTCTGACAAGTCAATTCCTCCAGTGCATCCCTGATTGGTCTGTTTCCAAAACCTGCTCCCCATTGGTCTGTTTTCAAGACCTGAAAGCCCATTGGACAACTGACCGTAACTCACAAGGACCTGCCACTATATAAGCCCCTAAGCAGAGAGCCCAAACACAGACTTCCAAGAGAGAGCAGGAGAGCAAGGAGGTTTGGTTCTTTGTGACAGCTGTTAACACTTGTATTACAAAACCTATCTTACTGCTGATCCTGCTCTGCATAGAGGCTTGGTTCTTTGTGAGAGCTGCAACACTTGTACTGTTAAATAAAACCTAACCTACTGCTGATCCTGTGATCCATCGTTTCATTCTTCGAACCACAGAGACCAAGAGCCTGGAACTCTGGTATCAGTAGCATGTGTGCCTCTTTTAGTTAGCACAATAACTAGGTGAAATTGATGAAATAGCAGAGGACATTGAGGCACAATTGTTGAGAGGATTAATGAGTCACTGTGGTATATAACCTAGGTTAATGAGTCTAGTGATGTTGACAAGGCAACAAATGCTTGTTTTTGGGTGGTACAATTTTCAGAAGGATATGTATGAGTATGTTATATGTATTTTTCATGCCAACCAATACTACAGCTACAGAATTATTCAAGTCTTTGAATAATTACATATCATAAAAACTGAATTGGTCATTTGGTTTTGGTATATCCATGGACAGAACAGCTGCCATGACTGGACAACTTTCTGGTTTTAGTACTTGTTTCAAAGAGGTTGCTTCTGAATGTGAGTCTATATATGATGTCGTCCACAGAGTAATGCTGGCTAGCCAAAAATTGTCACCTGAACTAAACATTTTGCAGGATGTGATTAAAATTAGCAACTACATTACAGCACATGTCCTTAACCCAGTGACAGGGTGTCACTGTCTCCTATCCCCTGCAAATGAGACCAGCTAGTTGCAGGAAAACAAGCTCAACACTCCCACTGATTTGGCATCATGGTGAGTTACATAATTATTTCATTATATATTATAATGTAATAGTAATAGAAATAAAGTGCACAATAAATGTAACATGCTTGAATCATCCCAAAACTATCCTTCCACCAGCCTGGGTCTATGGAAAAATTGCCTTCTTTGAAACCAGTCCTTGGTGCCAAAAACATTGGGGACTGCTGCCTTAAATTATGGGAAGAAATGCTTTCAGTCTGGAAGATTTTGAAAACAGGACTTTCTGCTAAAAATTGTTCTATTAGGATGTAAAAAACACACCCCAACCAACAGGTGACATTTATATAATGTCTTGGTATCCAGACAGAGTATAAGGGTAAAGTTTGCTTCTGACACTATTTGTTACTGATTTGTTGGCAACTTGCTGACACTTGAATCAGCCAAATTTTTGGTCCTAACACAGTATACTATCGTCTACTGCATATTTTTTCTGACAAGGAAAATCATTATATCAATGAATTCAATTGTGTAGGATTATGAATAGGAAAATGAGCATAAATTTCAATATGGTGGCATCTTACAGTTTATTCTTCTTTAGCCTACTCACTTCAAAATGTAGCATAGGACCAAAGGAGTTACAAGAGAGCTTCAAATGAACATGTGCTACCCAATTACTTTGAAATCCCAGTTCTTACATTGGTTTTACCAAATTAAGTGCTGTCAGCTAAGCACTTCAGAAAGAGTAATGTTCTGGGATTCATGTAAAGGTTATAATAGAATTCAAGAGTTTCTACAGTAAATCTGATTTAGTACAGATGCACTCTCCCAAAGCTTTGTACATATGTGTCAAAGTTGTTCAGAATATGGAGTGGTCTTTTGCAATAAGTATATTTTGAAAGCAGCCTCGGCTAAAAGTAAATGTTTTACACACTGACATTCAAGCATAATAAGAAATACATCTTATACACACATTTACATAAATGCATATAGCCAAAATAAAATGACACAAAACATTACTTACTAATACACAATGATACAGCCTATTCTTTTCAATTTACATCTTTGTTCTTAATAGCTAGTTTTAATCCTACTAAAATTGATTTCATGACCCACAGTTTAAAAAACACTACTCTATAATAACTATAGATTATAGCTTATAACCTGGTCAAATCTACATCATCTAAGAATTCTTCAAGACTTTCAAAACATTCCTAAGCATTTCAAGAACAGGTTAAGATTTAAAAACACTCAAATACCATGAGGTGCCTTTATACATTGCAGATATAGTGGATTGTTGGATCTTCCTATAGGTTGTAATGGGTGTAATTCTATAAGTAAAGGGGTTCATAGGAGAGAGAGGTTTATTAGGGACAGAAGGGAAGTATAAACATTGAACAGAGAAAGGGAAATGAACATTAAATAAGCAGAGAGGCAGGAGGTGTGAGACCTACTGGGCTGATAAAGGAAGCAGAGACTGGAAGGTAAACACAGCCAGAGCCAGGAAAACAAGTGGAACCTGAAGCAGGAGGCTAAATGGTGCCAGAACCAGGAGGAAATGCAGGAACAGGCACATAAAGAGGAAACAAGGCCAACAGAAAATAACATGCCATGCCAGAAAGGAAAAAAAGACTGATGGCATTTGGCTACCTTGTGCAGGAGAGCAGAAAGGTCTGGAACTGTGCTATTATCTGTATTCTATCAGAGAAGTAGAACTTTATATACAGCAAAACTCACTGTTGTTAAAGAATATGTGGTCATTGTTTATTATAGTCTATTAATTAAAATTTCTTTCCTACCAATAATTTTGGCCTACTTTTATTAGAATACTCAACTGAGAAAATAAGTATATTAACTGTTTGGTAATTTTCTACTTCCAGAATTTAGAATCAAATTTAATTTCTACCACATTGTTTTACAATTCTTTGTATATTCAAATTGTTTTCCAGTTTCTTTAATACTTCATGCACACAACTAAACAATGCAAATAATGACACTCTTTTAGTGAAAAAAAATTAAGAATCAGATTATGTGGAAGATATCTTTTTTCTTATGCTTTACTAATAAAAAATTATTTCCAACAGAATTCAACCAATTAGTGATGCAATTATTACAAAATAAGTGCTATTTGGCAAAATGCGTTAAGCCAATGGAAATGGATAATTTGGTTATTTGCTTTCTTTTTTAAAAAATTTATTAGAAAAGAATAAAAATCAGTACTGACGGAACAAATTAAAGTTTAAATTAAAGTCAAATTTAACTTTAACGGAATCAGCCAAACATCTATATTTATGAGCCTATTTAATATAGCTCACCATTAAGCAAATGTACTGCCCCAAACAAACTAGTAAACAAACAAAAAGGTGTACAGGCTCGGCGCCTGTGCCTCAATTGGCTAAGGCGCCAGCCACGTACACCTAAGGTGGCGGGTTCGTATCCCCAGCCCAGGCCCGCCAAACAACAATGATGGCTGCAACCAAAAAATGGCTGGGCATTGTGGCGGGCGCCTGTGGTCCCAGATACTTGGGAGGCAGAGGCAGGAGACTCGCTTGAGCCCAGGAGTTGGAGGTTGCTATGAGCTGTGATGCCATGGCACTCTACCCAGGGGGATAGCTTGAGGCTCCATCTCAAAAAAA
>CAUYQV010182732.1:0-20184 GCA_963574575.1 Galagoides demidoff
ATGGCCAGGCGTTATGGTGGGCGCCTGTGGTCCCAGATGCTTGGGAGGTGGAGGCAGGAGACTCGCTTGAGCCCAGGAGTTGGAGGTTGCTATGAGCTGTGATGCCATGGCAGTCTACCCAGGGGGATAGCTTGAGGCTCCGTCTCAAAAAAAAAAAAAAAAGATAGGTACTTTTAAAATATAAAAACTGCTTCTAATCCCACCAGGTGGTGTTAATTTTTTTTTCTGTCTGTGATTATATGTGTGTATATATATATGTATGTGTGTGTGTGCATGTGTATTTTTTTGTAGTGCACAGAGCAGGATCCCTTTTGAAAAGTCAAGAATGCGACCCCTGTAGACCTGCCTCTATTTGTCCCAATAGCACAACTAAAGCTCATATCTGCTGCCTGAGGCTCCAGGCTCAAGGTTTATTTGTAAAATGAGAATGAGGTTAGCACCATCTATCACCCCTGCCTTACCACAAGCTAAGAATTCGTCTTTAAAATAAAATTATTTATATCTTTTTGGGCTTTGGGGGATAGTCTTCCCTCACTGACATCAGTGCATAGAAATGATACAAAGTAAAGCCATGCAATAAATATTTACACTTATTTTGAAATGCCATTTTCAGTACTCACCTAAAAACACCCAGTCCGTCATTTATTTAAGGTACGCTGATGTATGTGTAAAATGTAAAATCCAGGCTGTTGGACATCTAGGTGGGGCTTCATCTTCAGGGGAATGGCTTTCTACAGTGTCTAGTAGATATCAAATCAGTCTTTGCATAAATAAAATAAATAATTGTAATGTTTTTTAACTTTGTTGAAGTAAACATGCTTATTGTTTTCCTCTGGCTCTCCTCTTTAATTACTGTGTTTTTGTTGAACCACAACAGGTGGTGCTTATAAATGTATAATAGTATCACACCCTGGGAGGAACGGGGAAGGCCAGCCTGCCAGGGGAAGATGGCCGTCCTAGAGGAAGCTATCTGCCCAAGATAAACCTGAGGTGGGAAACCTTTGGTACAGCTACTGATTTCCAGAAGGTGGACTATTCATGATCTTGAGTTCTAGATTTCCTGGATTCACTGCTATCCTATAACTTAAGGTTGGTGTAAAATAGGGCTAATAAAGGAATTCACTACAGGGTGACGGTAAGCATTACATAAGCCTTGTCTTAAGAATTGTATTTTTTGTTTCATTTTACATATTTATTTATTTATTTTTGAAAAAGAGACTCACTCAGTTACCCTGGGTAGAGTGCCATGATGTCCCAGCTCACAATAACCTCAAACTCTTGGGCTCAAGCCATCCTCTTGCCTCAGCCTCCCGAGCAGCTGTGACGACAGGGGCCGGCCACGGCGCCCAGCTATTTTTTAGAAACGGGGTCTTGCTCTTGCTCAGCCTGGTCTCGAACTCCTGAGCTCAGGCTATCCACCCCTCTTAGCCTCCCAGAGTGCTAGAATTAGAGGCATGAACGCTTCTCCCTGCCTAACCCAACATCTTTCATAGTAAGAATTTTACCCTACATGTCTATCGGCTCAAATATGCCAAGGTAAAAGTACCATATTGTTCACTACCACACTGTTTGCAAAACCAAAATGCAATTGCAGGGTGACTGAGCACAACAATACTGTCATATAAATAAAGAGATACAATACGGCCTTTAAGGGAATGAGGAAGATAGGAAGGAAAAGGTATCCAGCTCTAACTTCAAAGAACAGAAAAGTCTTTATGCACAAAGGCAACCAAGGCTGGCTTCTGAGAGAAAACAAGACCTGATTTGAGTCTTACATGAAAAACAAAATTATTTTTGCAGGGCTGAGAAGAGGATGGAGCGATCATTAACCAGGGAATGGTGTTGTATAGTGAAAAGACCCCTGGGTGTAGCGTCCAAAGCCCTGGCTTTACAGCAACCTCAGGCAAGACCCCCAGAGCATTTGTATGGATGTACCTGGTTTGGCAGCGAAGAGAGGTAACCTTCCCCCTGACAGTGCCAAGTGGCCTGCTGAGCGAGAGGCCTTTCTTTTCAAGTCTCAGATTCCCTACCTCTGACTCTGGCGAATGCACACTATGTTGTTTCATTGAACTGACAAATTAGGAATGTTGGCCTGAATTGCAGAGAGCTGGTACAGCCCATCCATATCAGATTCAGTTTCTTTTTTCTTACAGATACAGTTTTTCAAGGACTCAGGCTCACATAATTATGTGGACAAGAAGAGTAGAAGGTAGAAACTTAAGAATCCAGAGCCATCTGAGCAGACAGTTAAACTCATTTGTAAAAGCCGGTGAGGTTTACTTATTCTTACTTGTTTATATCTGTTTTTTATGAAGTGACTAATTTTTCCAAAGTGAGCTGTGGTGGTCTAAATGCACTTCGCAGGAAGGGCCGCTGCTTCTCTGATTCATCTGATGTATACTGAGATTCTGTGTAAAATGCCATTTGAAAAATAAATTTATGGTTTAAAAGAAAAACATTTAAAACCACAGCCTGATGTCTTCTTAGCTTTGGCCTTGCCATAAGTAAAAAGAAAAGGAGGGAGGGGGGAACACAGCTTGAAAAGCTGGCTAGTAAACCCTAGGCAGGATTTCTACACCTTGAGCAGTTGATAACAGTAGAGGGTAGTTTCTGGGCTTATTTGAACATTTAAGGCGCCAAAAGAGTTTTTCCTTCCAAAGGTAACTAAGACTGAAAAAAATGCACAGTACACATTTGCAACTAATGAAAGAACCATGTTACATTTATTAGTAAAGAGCTTTCTAAGTAAAAATTAGCATTGAAATGTGTAAGAGACAATCTCCATTGAGCCCACATCTGGGAAAGTGTCACAGAGCCATGGAATGCGCAGGGACAACAAAGAAAGTGGCTCTAAAATCAGTCAGGCCTGAGTGTGACCGGCATGGGACCTCAGACTGGTCACATAAACATCACACACTGAGCTCTCTCAACTGCAAGACCCAGGAAACAATATTCATACCATGGTCTGTTGCAAGCATTGACCATGATGTGTTCAGAACACAAAGTAGGGATTAAAAATTGGTGGTTCCTAGTAGCCAAATCCCTTAACTCTGAGTCCTATTTTCTTATGTGTCAAAGGAAGACAAGGATTCCTCTGGGAAAGTAGATACAAAAAGCACTTCTTTAAAATTCACTAAAGAGTTAGATTGGCAACTCAATATATGAAGAGATAAAGCATTAACTAATAAAGTACATGACTTCTGTCTTAAAAAATATGGTGGGTCAGGGCTGCTTGGGAGAGAGAAGAAGGGGCAGTTCGCCAAAACAGTGGTCAGGATGGGCCTTCCTGAGAAGCTGAGACTTGAACTCAGACTTGTAGGACAGGAGTCTTCAGGAAAGGGCCTTTCTGGGCCTGTGTGGTGGGGGCAGGGCTCGAGGCCAGCACAGCTGGAGCAGTGTGAGCAATGGTAGAAAATGGGTCAGATTGGACAAGGCCCTAGTGGCCATGCTAAGGACCTTGCCTTTTACTCTCAGTGAAAACTACAACAGGGTTTTGAGCAGAGGAACAGCATGATCTTCCCTGTATTTTAGAAGAATCACTCTCAGAATAAAATTTCCAGTGGCAAATATAGAAGCAGGGAGACCCAAACAAAAGCTATAGCAGGGATCCAGGTGGCAGATAATGGCTTAAAAGCCTGAACAGAAAGAGTTTCAGAAAAATTGGCACAACTAAGGGACAAACACAAATTTTGCCTACAAAACTGCAAACACAAAATTCAGAGCAGGGCCTGGAGAGGGCTCAGGCAAGCCAGAGGCCCTGGAGTAGAGGCTCTGCCATGGTCAGTGCACACCCCTCCCCGCCCCAGCCAAGGCCCCTGCATAGTCACCTGGGTGGACACTGGAGCATTCTCTGAGTTGGCAACCCAGGAGGAGGCGAGGGTTTGCAAGCAAGAGAGACTCAACTGTGCATTTTACTGTGACAATTTTGAGGGGGCAGTACAATTTCCAAGTGGAAAAGTCCAGGCTCTCCCGGTTCCTAATAATACTTCACAGAACTACCAGGATGCTCTTTCTACAAGGCATATCTGATTGAGTAACATCCTGCTTTAAAACTTCAGTGCTTCCCTTTGTCCACAGAGTCCACATTCCTTTGATGAGAAACACAGAGTTATTCATAGTCTAGTCCTGACCTGTCTTTCCAGGTCTATCTGCCTCCATTCCACTCCGTCCCTAGCACCTTGTCCCCTCTGACGGCTACTCCTCCTCCCTACAATGCCCTTCTCCAACTGCCAAAGTCCTCCTCCTCCTTCATGGCCCAGATCAACAGCTTCTGTGAAACCACATCTCCTTCCTGGATCTCCACCAAGATAGAACTAAATGCTTCCCCTCCTGGAGACTTAAAGCCCTCTGTGCAAGGTTCCAGTGACTCTGCTGCAGAAATGATAATTGTGAACCCACAAGCCTAAGAGGCAGGGTCTACAGTGGAACAAACACAGGCTTCAGAATCAGATCAACTTGGGTTAAATTGCAAGCAGTTGCTTGCCACAGATCACTTTAAGCCTGCTATTTAATTTCTGTAAGCTCAGTTTCTGAGAAAGGTAATGCCTGCTTTAAAGGGTTGATGTCAAGATTAAATGAGATAATTTAAGTAAATTACCCCTTGTAGGACCTGGCACAAAATAGGTCTCCAAAAAGTATTATTGGCCCTCAGACCTCCAGCTCTGCCAGGGCAGAAAATGTATTTTATTTATACTATATATGTCTCCTGTCATCTGCTGCTCTCTGGCATATAGTAGGTGCTTGACAGATGTGGCGTCAATGAAAGGACCATGTCTTCTCGAAATATGTACATATGAGTTTTGGAAATACTGATAGGTTAGGATGGTAATTCTGAAGTGGGCCCTGGTGTGCAAATCCCCTTTGGCTGATACCAAATCAGAGGCTTCCCCTCGCAGCACAGAGGAGCCCTTGATGTTTTTCTCCAGGGAGCGTTCATCCCTCCTCTCCACCAGTATTTTCCTCTTTGCTCTTTGGAACTTCTGTTACAACATGCTCTTCCCGTTTCCCACTCAGCTGCTCTACTCCTCAGCCTTGTCTGTTCCGTCTTCCTCCGCCATTTTTCAGCACACACCATATGCCTCTTCCCGCATGCCTTGAGCTTGGGACTTCACAGCCTTCTCCAGGCCTCCCCAGGGCCACTTGGGTCTGTGGGGCCTGCTAAGTACCCCCTCTCTTCAGCAGTCCTTGCTCTGAAGTTTACTGTGCCCCTAGCGTTGTTCCTAAGGAGACTCATGACACTGACAGCCTTCCAGTAAATTCGCTCCAGGGGCTGATTTTGCTAGTTAACTATGAGTCTAGAGTGTTTTGAATAGGTGGTGATCTTCCAAACACAATATGATCCTGTATTTAATCTTAGAACATTGAGAGGCTAGTAGGGCAGATACAGAAAAATGCATTTTTACCTATTTGTTCTATCCCCTTCTGGTGTCAAGGGAGGCAGCCCCCTGACTCAGCGGGTGGAGTATGAACTCTGGAGTCACAAGAGCTTACAGGGGCACATGTTTGTGGCCCAGGTCTGTGTCTCCTTAGGGTAATATTTCTCTGAAGTTCTCTGAACCTAAGGCTCTTCATTTGTTAAACTCAGGTAATAACACCTGTTACGCAGAGCTATTAGTTAAGATCATGCATGCGCTGGTTATCTATCAGTACATAATAAATCAGCCCAAATGCAGTGCCCTACAAAAATGGTGATTGTTTATAGCACTCACGGTCTTTACCAGCCAGGCATTAGAGAGCAGCTGAGCTGGGCTCCTCTGATTCAGAGTCTCTCGTGGGATTGCAGTCCAGCCCTGGGTAGGGCTGGGGTAAACTTCAAGGCTGCTTCATTCACATGTCCGGTGCCTGGGCTGGGAAGACAAACAGCCAGAGCAGGGGCTGGGGCCCCCGAGGCACCGCCTTCATCCTGCAGGGCCTGGCAACCTGTCCTCCCACTCAGCCCTGGGGGCTTAGGATTTCTTACATAGCAGCTTAGGGTGCAAAGGCGCGGTGTCTCCCCTGACAGGTAGAGCCACCTCACCTTTTCTAGCCTGGAGAGTCACCCAGCAGCATCATTTTAATCGCCTTGTGTTTGTTCGAAGCAAGTCACTACGGCCAGACTATGTTCTAAGAGAGAGGAATTCACCTTTTCATCCTTTTGAAAGAATGCCAAAAACCTGTGGACATAAAAAAAAAAATGACAGCATGTGAGTTGCCTGGTCTTCCATAAGTAGTGGCACTTCTCCTTTTTTATATGTCTCAGATGACTTTAAAAAATGAAACAGATTGCCACCTACCATTCCTGTCTTCTCTCCATGAACACACCCATCCCGTGACAAGGTGAAAGTACCTGTCAATTTAAGCCAGAGGCAAGAAGTATGAAAACGAGAAGCATAAATAAAAAATAGTTGACATTCATTGATCACTTGCTAGGTACCAAGCCCAGTGGTGAAATGCCTCGTGTACATTATCTATCTTAATCCTCAGAACAACCCAGGAGGTTTTATCATTAACCTCTTTTATGGAGGAGAACTCTAGAGTCTACAAATGTGAAGAGAACTGTCCAGGATTAGACAGTCGCTAACAAAGACTGGTCACAGGGAGTGGAACTCAGGGAACTGACCCTGGGCCGGTGGGCCCAATCACAGTGCTGAGATCATGTCAGCTGAGATAAGCAGCTGAGAACCCTTTGACTTAATTTTTCCTTCCCTTGGTTACTCCAGTCTGAGAGGCTGGGGAGCTGAAGGAACAGATGGAATGAAACCCTGGAACAGCTGTTCTCAACCTGTGGGTCGCAGCCCACAGGAACTGTGCTAAAGGACTGTGGATTAGGAAGGTTGAGAACCATGCCCTAGAATGTAAGAAGTTCTTGAACCTGGAAAGGAAAAAAATCCCTGTGGTTGAGGAGAGAGAGCAGAGGATTGTGGGGGCTGGCATGCCTGCCCCCATCAGGACATGTTCCAGGATTTGCCCACATGCTGAGCAGAGAGGACCCTGGACTGTCTTTAATAAGGGTCCCTTCCACCACCATGTGCCAGTGTGGCGGTCTCAAACTTGTGCGGGTCAGCACTGCCTCCTTCCTCTCTTTCCTCCAGGAATAATTCACATTCCCCTCATCTTCTCCTTCAGAATGTGGAAACCATCCCCCTTACAGTTAGGTGTACTGATAAGTTGCTGGGTAATTAAACGAGAAGAGATATTTGAATAGGAAATGAGGAAAATCTTGTCACCAGGTCCAGGCCTGCTGGCCATGGGCCTTGGGAGAGGCACTGAGGGGATGGAGCACAGTTCTCTCCGGGGCCCACAAGAGAATCTTCTGGCCTGGACCCTGGGTACAGACCCACATTGCAGTATGGCCCTCAAAGTATTCCTAATTCGATCTCTTAGTAGTCAGTCAGACAATGATTTTTGAAGCACACAATACATGCCACACGTAGTTCTAGATATACCAGAGATTTGGCAAGAATATGATGTTCTTCAGTTCAGGTATTGGTGGCCACACTCTTCAGGGAAAGACAGACCCCTCCCTAGCTCTGGAATCCAATCTCAGAAAGTTTAGGAAGCCCCTGGCTTCCCCAAGCATATGGAATAATAGGAGGCTTGTGTGAGCATATCTGAAGCTTGTACAGAATGAGAATTTAGACTTCACATAGCCTTGGTAGATGGGGGCAATACAGGAGGGACTAACTCAAATAATGTCAGTAAATTTCCCTTCCATATTTAATTGGAGTGGCAGCCTGCCAGAGTGTGTGGGGCATGGTGGAAGTGAAACTCTGTCCCTGGCCTCTGAGCCGGGAGTCACTTGTGCAACCTGGAAATTCACCTGTATAGGCCTTATCTCTGGTAGGAATGTGGCCTGTGGTCAGCTTCTGTCACCACTGCCTGTCTGGAGTTTCCAGTGGCAGGAGTCGGAGGAGGGGAAAGTTGCCCCGTCCTCCCAAAGCACTTCCTCTCGCCTTGATCTCTTCCATACTTACAATAGTGATCTTGTGGACCTTTGCTAGTTCTGTACAGAGACGCTTCTGGAAGCAGGTGTTTTTCCTGTTGGCATCACCTGGGACACAAGCCTTTCCAGGGGTGGGTGTAGTGCCACTTAAAACTGAAATTTTGCACATAAAAGGAGTTTAATAATTTAACTGGTAAGTAGGTAAAAAAAATGAGCTTTACATTCAAAACAAGGTATTTTAGGAACTCACATGAGAATTTCACATGAATTTCAAAGTTCAGAATACATAAAGTCAAATACATTTCAGCTTTTTGGCTGGCAGCTTTAGGTTTTTGCCCCTCAATTCTACAGGGGACTAACTTTCCCTCTCCTCTGCCCCCACCTTGTCGATTGGTTTGAAAAGCTCTGATAAGAGGCATGCAGCCGTGATGGTGCCCTGGCCCCTGTAACACCTTCTCCCAAAAGCTTTCCAAGCAGGGAGAGATCTGTGGGAGCCAAAGGCAACTTCCTCCTGCCCTTAGCATGCTTTGGTAACAGCAAACCTGACACAATAAAAGCTTCCAAAGTACAAAGTTCCAAGGTGGTTTTAAAAAGCAGCTCAAAGATGTTACCAAGGCCCCACGTTCCTTTTGTTTTCTCCGCATGTTGCTGTATGTTCTCACAGTATCCAGGTAGTCAAGCATCAGCCACTCACACAATCACACGGAAGGCAGGAAAAGAGGGAGCGTTGCTACCCTGAATCCCTTTCAAGACCAAGGAAAACTTTCCCACTAGTTCCACCACCTTAGCAGATTCCCCCCGTTATCTCATTCGGCAGAACAACACCACACAGTTACAAGTGGGAGAAGTGGAATTTCTGAGATTGGGTTCCAGAGCTAGGGAGAGGTCTGTCTTTCCCTGAGAGTGTGGCCACTAATACCCAAGCCAAGTCAGGGTTCTCCGAGCAAGGCAAGCACTGCTGGCTGGTGGCCACCCAGCACCCGGTGAAGTGTGGCCCTCAGCACCTCCATCTCCCCTCACCCACTCTCACAGATAGCCCTGTGGGAAAGTGGACTGGTTACTGGAGAAAAAATAAGTGTCAATTGGCTTTCTGTTCCTGAGATGAAGGAGTTTGCTACTTTCTTCGTTTTTAGTCATCTGATTTCTATATCCCTTCATCAGGCAGATCTATCAGGCTGCTTTCCAAATCTGAAAAGTCTGGTCAAACTTAAAGGAGCAAGTTATGGATGTGTGTCCCTGCCGCATGGCTGAAGGACGTACTTGTGCCTTGCAGTCCCTGGGAGGTGTCACCAGTAGCACAGAATGTGAGAGAGCTGAGTCTTACCAGCTATCCACTGTCCGAGATGCTATGCATCCCGTGACACTGAGCGGCAAACAGAAGATAGGATGGGCCAGGCCCTGCCCGAGGTCACACAGCAGGGTGGCAGACGCAAGCAGGGAGCCCACTGTGGTCTTGCAAAACCTCTCAGCTCCAGCTCAGGCCCTCCTGACCACAGAGGCTTCTATGACTCCATGACTAGAGTTCCATACCACAGACCACGAGAATAGGAAGACAAGCAGCTAAGAGGTAGATGGGTGTAAAGGAACTGGGGGTGACCTTCCTGAAGTATAAACATCCCCCAAAACATACGGACTTGAATAAAATGAGCAAGTTCATCATCTTCTATAGTTAGAAATGGGGTAAGTTGCAAGACACCAGAGAAAGGAAAGAATTGAAAAGAGCATTTAGTGATCTAGTTAAAAATAGAGGTGGTGCTAGACCAGAATGTAACAGATGAATGTGGGTTTAAATTAGACAAAGAGAAGAGGCCTTTGTTCCTGGTTCCCATTCTCCGTAGATAACAGGCAAAGCTGCCCAAATATCTCACGGGCCCTAGAACCTCCTTTTGGAAATCCCACTCTTCCATGTTATCAAGTATATTAAGCATGGTAAGATCCATATCACACATTTAAAATAACTGCATATAATTCCGTAAAAGTCTACCCTACTTCCAGACACTGCAGTTACCTCCAACACCCACCATTCTAGTACCCACCCTCATGAAAATCAAACCGAAGAGAAATATAAGAACTTCTGCGGTTCTTGGCGGTGCCAGGAAAGAATTGGTAGCATAGCTATATTCATGGACATGCCACTAGCCTTTTCTTTAACCAAACACTTGACTGAACCCTAAGTAACTTCGAATAGGTAGTTGGGATCTTTCTGAGCTGTAGTTGATTGGGCAAAATGGTATCCCACCAAGGGGAATTAAAGTCATCCACTTCCAAGAAAAGTGGGGCCAATGAGTTATTGTGAGACATTATTGGCTGGAATTCATCAAGTCTAATCTGTTCATTCAGACACAATAAAATCAAGCATCTTGCTCAAGATGAAAGGCCCAGACTCTAAACTCTGACAGGCCAACCTATAACCCCAGACGCATGTAAGCCTGAGTACCTATCTTTTCTCTACATAAGTTCTGTGCAACCCTATCCTTCCTAAACCATCAAAAAAGACAGTATGGACATCAGGGACAGCCCCCAACTCCTATAAGAAAACCGAAGTGCTTGTTCCCATTGGACTGTCAGAGTTTGGGAAGTAACCACGGTTCCCAGTTCTCAGTGTTTGCACAAGTTCACTGCCAATGCTAAAGGCACAGGGTGAGTAGAGACAAGATGTCCTGGCTGGCTGTTCTACTCAGGTGTCTGGGATGATCCCATGCCGAGGAGAATCTCAGCAGTCTTACTCACCTGTTTGTTCAGCCCAGCTTCACTAACTCTTCCTAAGTTATCCCTTCAATCCTCCTCAACCCTCGATCAGGTTAAATTCTGAATATGTCAATTAGAAACCTGAAAGGGAGGGTCCATACACTGTAGCTGATCGCTCCTGTGTACTCTTTCTATGACCCCTACTGTTATATAGTTTAGAGCCCTTCAGCACAGGGGCCAGTTCTGCGTTTTTGTGGGCACGGCAGCATCTGTCACAGCATTGGGCATGGAGTAAATGGGCAATAAAGATGTCCTCATTTTTGACCCTGTGTCACTCTGGCTGCATCACTAGAGGAAGTTTGGTGGGAAATCGAGTCAAATCTGAAGGTTTCACAATTACTTTATCACAACTTCTTTTTAAAACAGTGGTTCTTCAAGTTCTCCTTTAAGGGCCAATGTAGTATATTGATGATGCTAATCCTAAAGCTATAAATCCCATGGACAAGAGAGCATGACTTATGGCCAGGCATGGTTCTTTCAAAAGCTTGATGATTTCACAGGAACCCAAATATTCTTTCCTTTTTGGTTCTCCACCCAAGCATTCTTTCCTTCACTCTGAAAGTTTCTAGCAAGTGAAGGAGGGGGCTGCCATTGCATGTTGCCTTCTTGTGACTTCCCACTTCATTTGGAATAAAATCCAAGATCCTTCCCACAGCCCCTGCCCACCTCTCCAATCTCATTTCCGAATACTCTCTTCTTCCTCAATATTCTAGCAATAGAAGACAGCCAACATGACCTGTCTTTTAATTCTTCAAATACATGAGTCTTTTCTTAACCAGCATCTTAAAGTGTTTCCCCTGCCTGGAAATATTTGATCCTCAGGTCTTGCTTCTGTGACCTAATTTCTTTTTCTTTCTTTCTTTTTTTTTTTTTGAGAAAAATCTCACTTTGTCACCCTCAGTAGAGTGCAGTGGCATCATAGCTCACAGCAACCTCAAACTCCTGGGTTCAAATGGTTTTCTAAACTCAGCCTCCCCAGTAGTGTGACCTCCTTTCTTGACCACGAAATATAGTAAGTTTGCCCCTCTAGCCTTTGCTTCTTTCAGATTACTCAGTTTTTTCCTTTTCAGAACTTATTTGGATTTATAATTGAGTATCTTGTCATCTTCTCTGTCTCTCCCAATACACTATAAACTCATGAGAGCAGGGACCATACTTATCCTGTTCATGACTGTGTCTCGCGTCCCCAGCACAGCGTATAGCACCATGGAGGGCCTCAGTAAACATTTGTTTGATGAATGAATAAATGAGCAAATACTTCAAGAGAGATTAATCCTTTGTTCTCTGGCTCTCTTTCCTACTCACCCAGTAAATCCTTCTTGGAGTCTGAGAATAATTGTCTTCTACTCGGAGGATCTATCTAGTAATATAAATTAATTTAGGAGGGTAGGGCAGTTATTTGGTTCTGACCAGCAGAATGAGGTCTGAAATGTATGAATAATGAAGAAAAACGTGGCAGGATGCAGGTTAGTAGTCCTGGTGAATTCAACAACCCAGTTCCCAGGATAGAAATACATCTTTACAATTTGAAGGAACTACTGCTAGCTTAGCAGGTGAAGGATTGTAACCTCTACCAAATGTAGGTCATATGCCATCCCAAAGTAAGACTGATAATGAGCCATGTCATTTTTAAAAATGACTTAGGACCTGCCTAAACAGAAGAGATTTACTGTGTTCCTCAGAAGAAGATGATGCAAATCAGGAACTGCCTTCTCCTTATTTCTTCATTTACCTGCAGATCTATGGAGCCGGAGACCCAGGTAGGAAGCTGAGCAGCCCTCTTGGCTTTTATTGGCCATTGTTGATGGCGTTAATTAGATTGCATAACTGGGGAGATTGAAACCCCCCTCCGCCCAGTTCTCCATGGGATTCTAATTCCGAGTGCCCCAGAACAAAATGTCCTCAATAAACCTCAGCTCAGATCAGCCCGTGAACAGGAGAAAGCAGCTGCCCCACCAGTTAGTATCTTCCAGAGATCGCTGTTTTTGATGGCGTCAGGCACCGCACACCTCTCTGGGAGTGAGATCACGGGGGCTGTTTAGCCCTCTTCCTGTCCCAGGTCACCATTCCAGTGTGGGCTAGCCATCCATTTGGCACTGCAGCTCTCCTGCCGAAAGTTCTTAGTTTTTCTCTATCTAGACCTATTCTAGGTTAGATTGATAAATAGAAAGATTCTTCATTTACCTCTTACCTGTCATACTAACTCTGTGATCTTGTGAAACTTAACTTCTGCATGCTTTAGTCTCCTCATCTGTGAAACAGAGATAATAGTAGTATCTACCTCAGAGGGTTGAGTTAATGATTAAACGAGCTATTGTATGGAAAGCACATAGAAATGGTCAATAATAGCTAGGGCTCAATAAATGGCAGCTAATGCGCCTGATAGTGTTGCATCATTTTTCACAGTGAGCTTCTGGAAGGGAAGGGAAGGGGTTGAACTCAGTCATTCTTATGTCCTAGGGGTCTGATTCAACACTTGACATACTAATGTGCTCAACAAACATATGTTGAATTCAACTGAATTCTCCCGGCACTTATTATCGGCATATTCAGATGCTGGTTGTCAGCTAGTTGCTTGCTCTGAGTAGTGTGGAAATCATATAGCCTCACTGAGCTGTTGGCTAACAGGAGACAGGAGGGTCCGTTCACCTTCATATGCTCTGCACCAGTGGTCCCAGGCTTTTTGGCAACAGGGACCAGTTTCACAGAAGACAATTTTCCACAGACAGGGGTCAATGGGGGTTAGATTCCCATAAAGAGAGCACAAGGCAGATCCCTCACATGCTCAGTCTATGGTAGAGTTGGTGCTCCTATGAGAATCAAGTTTTGCTACTGAGCCCACGGGGGTGGAGGTCAGGAGGTGACATGGGTGGTGGGGAGTGGCTTTCAATACAGATGAAGCTTTGCTCACTTGCCTGCTACTCACCTCCCACTGCGTGGCCCTGCTCCTAACAGGCTACAGACCAATACCAGTCCATATTTGGGGGTTGGGGACTGAGCCCTACTCCATCTGCCTCATAGTTAAGTGCTAGGTAACTCTTCCCAACCTTAAGCTGACTACATTTCTGACTCCTGATAGCAAGGAAATCATATGGAAAATGTGCAGAGCAACTGGCATTATACCCCAGTAACTCCACCATTTAGGACAGAGAGGAGAAGTCCAGACCCTCAGGGCACTAAGATTGGGGCTGACAGGAAAGAGGAGGGGAGGGGCGCTTTAAAGCTGGACTGCACAGGAAACTGTATATTCCTTGTGGACAAAGATCTTGTTTCCTTTCTCAAGCACTCAATAAACATTAGTCCAATTAATGAATTCATTCAAGTTTGAAACCCCAATCTAGGCGGCTCCCATTGCTCCCTGGTGTCAGATGTGTGCCTGTCAGCACCTGGCCACAGAGCTCCTGGCCCACCCTGCTCCCACCACCACACACTCCCCATCCCCAGCTAGAGCCTCACCTCTATCTGAACTTGGCAAGATGTCAAGACGCTTTGACATCATGTTTGTGCAAAAAATACCCCAAGTAGTTAACATACACTTGCCTGAATCTCTTCTTGGTGTCCAGAAAAATATCAAGCATGAGTCTTGCCTCCTGTTGGATAGGAGAACACTCTTTGTTTGCTCCTCTTAAATGCATTCTCTCTTTGAAACAGCTCAGCCTTAGGAAATAGTTTTGCCATCAGTAGCATGTCTTTAAAGAATATTAGTAGAGAAGCTTCTTTAGGAGAGAGACCAGCCACAATTGCTAATCAAACACAGCTGCCTTCCTTCTCTTGTCATGTGTGAGAGAGGAAAGAGCTTTTGACTTGTGTGATGGGGGGGGTTGTTTGCTCCCCCACCTTTGCAGAGTACCTGTTGAAATCTGTCCTCAAGGTTGCAGGAGGCTTACAGGGAGGTGGTTGGGTCATGGGGGCAGATCCCTCATGAATACATCAATGCCCTCCCTTGGGGTGACTGAGTTCTCACTCTATTACTTCCCGAGAGAGCTGGTTGTTAAAAAGAGCCCGGCATCTCAGCCATCTCCCTGTCCTCTGACCCCACCCTTGCTTCTTCTCTCACCAGTTGATCTCTGCACATCCTGGCTCCCCTTCAGAAGCAGCCTGAGGTCCTCATCAGATGCAGATGCCCAATTTTGAAATTTTCAGCCATCAGAACCATGAGTCAAATAAATCTATTTTCTTTATAAATTGCCTGGTTTCAGGTATAGGCAGCCCCCAAGTTACACACACCTGACTAATATATGCCTGGCACTTATGAGTAGAAGCCATTACAAGTAATAGGTCCTGGTAATAGTCCCTGTTCCAACTTACATACAAATTCAACTTAAGAACAAACTTACAGAACCTATCTCACCTGTAACCCAGGGGCTGCTTGTGTCCTTTAATAGTGACACAGAACAAACAAGACACTTGGCTCCTCCCCCTGCCAACATCAACTTTCTAAACCAAGTCTGTGTGAGATGCTGTGGACACCACAGAATAGAAAATCTAACAAAGAGAGGTTCAAACAAGAAAGATGTTTGTTCTTTTTCACAGTGGGAAACCTGAAGGTAGAGCAATTTTGGAGTAGGTTAACTCCTCGACATAGAACCATCATGGATCTGACTTAGCTCTTCTGCAGCTTTTCCCCCCGGTTCCAAGGTCTGCTATAATCAGGTATCACATGCTAGAAACCATCTCCAGAGGTTGAAAAAGGGGATGTCCCCATTTTGTGTCCCTCCATCAGTCATCCCGTGGTGTTTCTGGCCAGAATCAGCTCAATCTGCCCATAATTAAACAATCACTAGGTAAGGAGATTAGCCCACCACCATTGGCCTAGACCAATAAAGATTCACCTTCTGTGCCTGGGTAGAGGCTGAGTTCTTCAAAAAAACATGACACCTCAGAGGAGGGTCACTAAAATCAGGTTTTGATAGCAAGGTAGAAGGCGATGATAGCTCCCTGGTAGTGAGACAACTGTGTCTACCGTAGAGGAGGTTGGCCACATTGACCTCTAAGTATGGAATGGGTAAAAGCATTTCAATTTTATGCTTGGGAAAAAGCTTTTTTAAGACAAGGATCCTGCTTCCTCAGAGCTGGTTGAAACGATAAAGCCTTTTCAAAAACATTCGCTCAAAATGACTTTATAATCACCATGTGTGTGGACTGTGATAGAACCAGGGCCCCACTAGAATCTTTTAGAATACACAATATTAAAGTAAGTTCACCCACTCAAACAAAACAAAATCTTATACAGTCCCAAGGTTTGCACACCTCCCAATTTAAGATAAACAGAGACAGTAAAATGGTGATATTTGGCTTCAGTTTCAGTCTCTGTGACAAAATTGACCAATTTTGACCAATTGACCCTCAGGAGAATATAATATTATTTTTATGCATGAGAAACACAACTCACAACTTCACTGTAAACACTGCTAAGGGTTTTATAAAGATTTTCTTGGAAAAACTTGGAAACTTCTAATTCCTTGTGGAAAAAAAAATAGAAAAATAAGTAGGGGAATGGTTTGATCCTGGAGACACAACAATGAATTTCTCTCTGTAAGGTTTATATGAAGCACAAAATTTGATGATTTAAGTTGCTGCTTGACTGATCACACAATTTATTCACGCCTAACCTTAGGTTGGCCATTCTCTCTTCTCTCCATGCTTTCTGGGATCTGGCAGGACCACAAGTGCTGAAAGTCCAGGTCTCACCCCTCAGTGAGAACTTAGTATTCTCAGAAGGTCCAAAATTCATATGTTGAAACTTTTTCAGACCTCAGAATGTAACCATATTTGGAGATAGTGTCTTTTAAAAGGTATTAAGTTAAAATAAGGAAGTTGGGGTGGCCCTAATCCATTCTGATTAGTGTCCTTCAGAAAAAAAGGAAATTTTGACACAAAAAGAGACACCAGGGACACACAGAGGAAAGCCCATGTGAGGACTACACTAAAAGGTCTCCATCTGCAAGCCAAAGAGAGAGGCCACAGGAGAAATCCGGCCTGAGGACACCTTGACTTTGGACTTCTAGCCTCCAGAACTGTGAGACAGTAACTTTCTGTTGTTTAAGCTGCACGGCCTTTGGTATTTTGCTACATCAGCTCCAGAAGACCAGCACAGGGAACAAAGGTGCACAGCCTCAGGGACCTTCCTCTGATTTCCCTACCTCCTCCCTTCCGGAAAGTCCTCTCCATTCAATCCTGCCCGTGCACCCAGCTGGCCTTCTCCCAGCTGTGGGGCCCTCCACCCACAAATGCAAACCGACAGGCAGATTCCTCAGTGATGAACACTGCACACTGTCCACATTATGAAATCTCTTCCTTCTCTGACTCCGTCTCTCCAGAGAGGAGTAGGGTGTGTTTTGAGCTCAGACCACAGAAGCCGACTTCTACAAGTGCCTTGAAAAGAAGCGGTGAGTCTCGGAGCTGCAGAGTTAAGTTACACAGAACACTCACCTGAGAAAATAGCCAGTAGTTCTCAAAGCACAAGCCAGTCAGCAAAAGGATGTCTCCTCTGTGTGCTGGGACAATGAGGCTCTTGCCCATTAGCAAGAGCCAGCTGGAAGCAGGGAGATCAGGTAAGCAACTTTTCAGGAGGACTGAGTTTCAAATGTGGGTCCCTGCCAGACAGGGATTGTATGTCCTCAAGTAGATGTCCTTCCCTGTGACCCATGCTACCGGCTGTGCATGGCCCTCTTCCCAGACAGGAGAAACAGAAATACCCATCCACAGTTAGGGACTGAGATTAAGATGAGGGAAGGGTGAAAGGATTACACAGTGTTTAAAATTTAAGCAGACTACCAAGGTTAAAATCCTTGCCCCATCACTAAGGAACTACATGGCTTGAACCCATTCTCCAACATCTCTAAGCCACCATCCACTCATCTCTAAAATGGAATGGCAAGCCGTTAGGTGGAATTAAATAACACAAGGTAGTAAAACTAGTAGAATATTGGGTATATAAGAAAGTAGATAGTGGCAGTCCTGGCAGCAATAGTGTTGGTGGTTATTAATAAAACATAAACAAGCAGAAGAATAGAGCGTTGCAAGAGCTCTCACTGAGCTCTGCACATTTTGGTAGTAACAGAAGTAGAAAAAGAACTAGAGATGTAGGTGAAGAAGCTGTAGGCCAAGTCAAAAAATCCTTCTAGGGTAGAGGAATATTGAGTGGAGCCAGAGTAAGATAAGACCTTGAGACAGAGTGGAAGTCGGAGGGTACTAGAGATTTCCTCCTCTTTCAGCTAAGTTTGTTAACAAAAGCACACAAATGCTTTTCCCGCTAGAAACAGTCAAGTTACTTTATCTCAGAGGCAATCTTCTCCAGGAACTATTATATTTACAATCATAACAACATACCGCCCTCAGACACATCCCAGGGCAAAAGCCCAAAACACACAGTTCTGCTTCAGTGAGAGAGCCTGCTAGTGTGAAAAGTAGATTAAAATGTGGGAGTTCCACTAAATTAGATCAACAACCCAGCCCCAAGTCACAGAGTCCTTCCAGCCAAGAAAGACCAAGCATAAAGCAGCCATTCAGTTACTCACTGGCCAGTCCAGCATCAGTGGTGGGTTCCAGTGCTTCTCAGACTGAAAGCTGAACAAAACCAGGAGATTCCACTTTCCCCTTAGGAAGAAAAGGGCTAGAAAATTTTGGAGACACATGAAGGGCATTTTTTTCTCCATTAACAAAATAGTCACACAAACCAGTGAGCAGCCATCAGTAAAGACATGGTCATTCAACAGAATGTTGCAGTGAAATCATTTATTAGAGGAAACATTCAAATTTTAACCCTATTATAAATATGTATAAAATTATTTTCCATATGGATTGAGGATTTAATTTTTTTTTTTTGCGATGGAGCCTCAAGCTATCCCCCTGGGTAGAGTGCCATGGCATCACAGCTCACAGCAACCTCCAACTCCTGGGCTTGAGCGAGTCTTCTGCCTCAGCCTCCCAAGTAGCTGGGACTACAGGCGCCCGCCACAACACCAGGCCAGAGGATTTAATTTTTATAAAAAGGAAGAAGAGAACCATAAACAAGCTCGAAGAAATTATAAGCATGCCTTTAATTCATCTTGAGGTAGCATAGCTCTTTTAATATACAAGTTCTAAGATACACTTTCCATGAAGTCACTTGAATGTGGGCAGTCTTGAGACTGCTCTGATAAAAAAAAAAACTAGTTGATGTCTGTGGCTATATATTATGAAAAGCCTTACAGTTTCCACTTTGTTCTTAGAACATTCTCTTTTTGGAGCTACTACAAGCTACGATGTAAGAATTCTAACTACCCCAAGGCTGCCATGCTGGAGATAAACAGTTCCAGTCTTCCCATGATCCCCACCAAGGCTCTGGACCTGACTTAGAACTAAGTCAGCTTCTCCACTAGCTGATGAACATTGAATAACTTCTGTCAACATCAATGGTGCAGAAGAACTATCACTTGAGCCCAGTCCAAATCCCTGACCTATAAAAATGATAAAATTCAACAAATTTTGATTGTTGTTTTAAAGGCATTAAGTTTAGAGGCTGCTTGACATGCAGCAATGGATAACTGGACTGGTAGAGAAGCAGCTTCTAAGCACAAAAGCTCTTAAGAAATCTAAAAAATAGTAGAGTTGAAATTGTAAACTGTTCTATGTCAATTATCAGCATATACACAATTAAAAGGCAATAATGGAGTAGAAAAATATCCTTGAAACACATCTAATGGACAAACTAGAAGAAAACTGCCCTAGAAAAAAAGTGAAATAACAAAATGGAATTATCAGAGAAAAATTTAAAACATGAAAAGATATTTATGACTATTAATAATAAAATAACTGCAAATTAGATAATATGATCCTTTTTTGCCTTCAAACTTGCAAAGTTGTGAAAATTTTTAAAACAATTTTTTTTTAATTGTCCAGACTTGGTGACACATACCTGTAGTCTGAGCTACTCATGAAGCTGAGGCAGAAGGAACATTTGAGCCCAGGATCTCAAGACTGTAGGTATCCATGATCACACTACTGAACACCAGCCTGGGCAACACAGAGAGACCCTGTCTCTTAAAATAAATAAATAAATGAAAATGAAGAGAGATTTATACCCCCAGGAAAATGGACTAGATATACTTTTCCTTGTTTACCCCACTAAGCACAAGTAAAAATCCTGAATGTTATATATAAACAAATATAATACTCTAAAAAGTAGAAAGAAGAAGCCAGATTTGATAGGACTCAGGGACTCAGGACAGCATGTTAGTGAGTTCCATGGGTTTTCTTAGTGACTCACACATCCCAGACTTGGAACTAAAGTAGGGTGACCAGACGTCCCACTTTTGGCGGGACAGTCCAGCTTTTTAACAATTTGTCCTGTGTCCCACAGCGTTTTAAAAAAGTCCGGATTTGGCTCGGCGCCTGTGGCTCAATCGGCTAAGGCGCCAGCCACGTACACCTAAGGTGGCGGGTTCGAATCCCCAGCCCGGCCCGCCAAACAACAATGATGGCTGCAACCAAAAAATGGCTGGGCATTGTGGCGGGCGCCTGTGGTCCCAGCT
>CAUYQV010182735.1:0-16104 GCA_963574575.1 Galagoides demidoff
AAGAAACATGCCATAAATAAACCAGCTCTCCAGGATATTCTCAGACCCATCCTCCATAATGATCAGCACAATGGTCCACAGTCAAAATAAACTCACCCAGAAACGTTTGAAGAAAACCTGATTTCCACAGTAGGGAAAGGACTAAATATATACTCTAGACATTTGAAAAACATGACACCTAAAACACTACCATGCTTATCAATTCTCTCAATTAATGTGAATGGCTTAAACTATTCTCTAAATAAGCACAGGTTGGATTTCTGGATACATAAACTCAGACCAGATATCTTTTGCATACAAGAATCTCATCTTACCTTAAAGGATAAAAAGAGAACCAAGGTGAAGGGATGGATATCTATAATACCGGCAAAGGGACACCAGAAAAAAGCAGGGGTTGCAATTTTATTTGCAGATACAACAGGCTTTAAACCAATAGAAGTAAGAAAGATAAGGATGGTCACTTGATATTTGTCAAGGGAACACTCAACATGAAGAGATTTCAATTATTAACATTTATGTGCCCTACCAGAATGCTCCTCAATTTATAAAGGAAACCCTAACAGACATCAATAATTTGATATCTTCTTGCACTATAGTAGTTGTATATTTTAATACCCTTTTGGCAGTTTGGATAGATCTTCCAACAAAAAACTAAACAAAGAAATATTGGACTTAAACTTCACCCTACAACAAATGGACTTAACAGACATCTATAGAACGTTTCATGCTAATAAAACTGAACACAAATCCTTCTTATCAGCCCACACGACCATTCTCCTAAGATTGGTCATATCTTAGGACACAAGTCTAACCTCAGTGAATTTATAAAAATAAAAATTATTCCTTGTACGTTCTTGGACCATCATGGAATAAAAGTTGAACGCAATAGCAACAAGAATCTTCATACTCAAATAAAGTCATGGAAACTAAATAACCTTATGCTGTATGATAGCTGGATCAAAGAAAGGAGGAAGAAAGGAATCACCAAATTCTTGGAACAAAATGATAATGAAGAAACAAATTATCAAAAGTCATAGGATAATGCAAAGGCAGTCCTAAGAGGTAAATTTACAGCATTGAAAGCCTTCATCAAGAAAACAGAAAGAGAGGAAGTCATCAACTTATTGGGACATCTCAAGCAACTGGAAAAGGAAGAACATCCCAAACCCAGCAGAAGAAAAGAAATAAGCAAAATTAGGGCAGAATTAAATGAAGCTGAGAACAAAATAACCATTCATAAGATCAATAAAACAAAAAGTTGTTTTTTTGAAAAGATCAATAAAATTGATAAATGTTTGGCTAATCTAACCAGAAACAGAAAAGTAAAATCTCTAATATCAACAATCAGAAATGATAAAGGAGAAATGAAAGCAGACACCACCTCAGAAATCAAAAAAATTCTCAATGATTACTTACTTCAAAAAACTCTATTCTCAGAAATATGAAAATCTGGTGGAAATGGAACAATATCTGGAAGCATACCACCTTCTTAGACTCAGCCAGAAAGAATTAGAAATGCTGAATAGACCTATATCAAGCACTGAAATAGCACCAACAATATGAAATCTGCCCCCCGCCCAAAGTCCAAGACCAGATCAGTTCACATCAGAATTCTACCAAACTTTCAAAGAGGAACTAGTACCTTTATTACATAACCTTTTACAAAACACAGAAAAGAAGGAATACTCCCAAATACATCCTATGAAGCAAATATCACCTTGATCCCCAAACCAGGTAAAGACCCAACAAAGAAAGAAAACTATATACCAATATCATTTTTTAATACTGATGCAAAATATTTAATAAGATCCTGGCAACAAGAATTCAATAACACATCAAAAAAATTATACACCATGAGTAAGTTGGTTTTATTCCAGGATTACAAGGTGGATTCAACACACATAAATCCATAAATATAATATATCACATAAATAAAATTTTAAAAAGACCACATGATTCTTTCAATTGATGCAAAAAAAGCTTATGATAATATCCAGCACCATTTCATGATCAGAACACTCAAAAAATAGTTTTAAAAGGGTCTTTCTGAAACCAATAGAGGCCATATACAGCAAACACACAGCCAAAATACTGAAAGGAGTAAAATTGAAAACATTTTCACTCACATCTGGAACTAGACAAGGATGCCCACTGTCTCTACTGATATTCAACAGAGTAATGGAAGTTCCAGCCATTGCAATCAGGCAAGAAAAGGACATCAAAAGTATTAAAATAGGGTCAGAGGACATCAACCTCTCACTCATCATGGATGATAGATACTATACCTGGAAAACCCCAGAGAAAGAACTACAAAACTCTTAGAAGTAATCAAGGAATACAGCAGTGTCTGAGGATACAAACTCAATACCTACAAATCAGTAGCTTTTATATATATCAATAATAGTCAAGCTGAAAATATAGTCAGGGACTCTATTCCTTTTACAGTAGTGCCAAAGAAGATGAAATATCTGGGAATTCATCTAACAAAGGATGTGAAAGATCTCTATAAGGAGAATTGTGAAACTCTAAGAAAAGAAATAGCTGAAGATGTTAACAAATGGGAAAACATACCATGCTCATGGTTGGGAACAATCAACATTGTTAAAATATCTATACTACCCAATGCAGTCTACAGATTTAATGCAATCCCTATTAAAGCACCATTGCCATACTTTAAAGAGCTTGAAAAAGCAGTGCTTTGCTTTATATGGAATGAGAAAAAACTTCAAATAGACAATACATTACTCAGGAGGTATCACGTTATCAGACTTTAGGGCATACTATAAATCTGTAGTGATCCAAACAGGCTGGTACTGGTACAAAAATAGAGAGGTTGATTGATGGAACAGAATAGAGGACAAAGAGATGAATTCAGCCAATTATCATCATTTCATCTTTGATAAGCCTATCACAAACATTCACTGGGAGAAAGACTCCCATTGATTCTCCTTGGATAAAATATTTAAACTTAAGATATGAAACTATAAAAAAAAGAAATAAATAAAAAGATAGAAAACTATAAAAACATTAGAAGATGGTGTAGGGAAAACCCTCGAAGAAATTAGCCTGGGAGAATTTTTTATGAGAAGGAACTCATCCTCCCAGCAATTGAAGAAATACCAAAAAATGTATTACTGGTATCTGATCAACCTAAAAAGCTTCTGCACAGCCAAAAGCACAGTAAGTAAAGCAAACAGACAGCCTTTAGAATGGGAAATGACATTTATAGTTTGTGCTTCTGACAAAGGTCAGATAACTAGAATCCACAACGAACTCAAACTAATCAATATGAAAAGAACAAATAACCCCATTTCTATGTGGGCAAGAGGCTTGAACAGAAACCTCTCTGAAGAAGACAGGCGCATGTTCTACAAACATAAGAAAAAATATTCATCATCTTTAATCATCAGAGAAATGCAAATCAAGACCACTTTGAGATAGTATCTTACTCCACTAGATGGTAGCCTACCTCGAAAAATCCCAAAAGTACATATGTTGGTGTAGATGCAGAGAGAAGGGCACCCCTGTACACTACTGGTGTGAATGCAAGCTAATATGGACCTTTTTGGAAAGAAGTTTGGAGAATGCCCCAGAAAAAAAGTGCACATACCATTTTATCCTGCAATCCCTCTATTAGGTACATACCTAGGTGATAAAAAATCATTTTTACATCAAAGACATTTGTACCAGAATGTTTATTGCAGCCCCATTCATAATTGTCAAGTCATGGAATCAGCCTAAATGCCCATTGATTGGATTAACAAATTGTAGTATATGCATACCATGGAATACTATGTAGCCATATAAAAGATGGAGACTTCACATCTTTTATGTTTACCCAGGTGAAGGTGGAACATATTCTTCTTAGTATAATATCTCAAGAATGGGAACAACGTATCCAATGTACTCAATACTGCTGTGAAATCAGTATATAATCACCTACACATTCATAGGAATGGTAAAACATAACTATAGTCCAGAAAGAAGGATGGAAGAGGAGGAATAAGGTAGGAGACATAGGAGGCTGAGAGGAGGGAGGGTATTTGTGGGGACTTCACCTAAATATGCATAATGCAATGACGTTTTAAAAACTGTTAAGACTGGAGTATAGGCTCGGTGCCTGTGGCTCAATCGGCTAAGGCACCAGCCACGTACACCTAAGGTGGCAGGTTCAACTCCCCAGCCCGGGCCCGCCAAACAACAATGATGGCTGCAACCAAAAAAATGGCCGGGTGTTGTGGTGGGCACCTGTGGTCCCAGCTACTTGGGAGGCAGAGGCAAGAGACTCGCTTGAGCCCAGGAGTTGAAGGTTGCTATGAGCTGTGATGCCATGGCACTTTACCCAGGGAGATAGCTTGAGGCTCCGTCTCAAAAAAAAAAAAAAAAAAGACTGGAGTATAAATGTCTTATCACCACAAGTAAGCGAATAGATGGTTATGTCAATCAGTTAGATATAAGCATCCCGCATTGTATATCAAATCAGCACATTGTACCCATAAACACATTAATGTACACAGCTATGATTTAATAAAGAAAGTAAAGTAAGGCAGCATTCATAGCTCAGTGGGTGGGGCACCGGCCACACATACCAAGGCTGGTGGGTTCGAACCCAGCCTGGGCCAACTGCAATCAACAATGACAACTGCAGCAAAGAAATGGCTGGGCATTGTGGCAGGTGCTTCTAGTCCCAACTACTTGGGAGGCTGAGGCAAGAGAATTGCTTGGGCCCATTAATTTGAGGTTGCTGTGAGCTGTGATGCCACAGCACTCTACTGAGGGCAACACAGTGAGACTCTGTCTAAAAAATAAAAAAATAAAAGAAATGAAAAAAAGAAAAGTAAAATTGATAGACTTTTTGAAAGAATTAATCAGGAAAGAAAAATGAGATGACAACTTGACCATATCAGCAATGACAGAAATTGCATCATTATGGTTCTTATATATGTTTAAAAAAATAAAGGGACATTGTGAACAATGACATGCCAATATATTCAACTATTTGGATGAATTAACAAACTTATTAGGTGGAGGTAGAGTAAGATGGCTGCTGAGTAAGAGCTTCTTTGCAACGGAGTGCGAGGAGATTGGGGAGAGAGAACTCTAGGCACCTCTGGCTTGTGGGGTCTGCCCACAAACATCCCTCTGGGGATACTGGGAAGCAGAGGGAGGCCTCTGGATCCCAAGAGAAGGACAGTAGCAGTGGTGAAGTGGCAAGTGATTGTATTTGGTCTGAGGCTGTGGCAGCTGTAGCTACAGCAGCAGCAAGATTACACACAGGGAAGGCCTTCCGTGTGGATTGCTTTATTTTTTTGGACTTGAGCACTTGGTTGAGTTACCTTTGGAGGCCTTGGTTGAGTGTGCAAGTGACTTTGAACAATGCCCAGAAGCTAGGATTGAAACACTGGGAAAGAGCAGAGATTTCACTGTTCAGCAGCAAGAGAGTTGCTGTGCAACCTTGGCCCTCAGAGGCATAGCGTGAGGCTAATTTTGGCATGCCTGGTAAGCGGGAAGCCACTTCAGGAGAGATCCCAGAGACTCATGCTTTCCTGGGACAGCCCCTGCTTATGCAAGGGTCACAGTTTCATGTGTTGTTTAAGGGGGCTGAGAAGAGATTCAGGCTCTCAACCCTATGGAGTTTGGGGGCAAAGATGTCAGCACAGGCTTTCAGTCTCCATCCTATACAGCTGTATAGCATTGTGATTAGCATCTCATACCCCAGAAGATTACCTATTGCCCAGGCAATATTCAGCAAGACATATATATTGCTTTGTTTTTATTTTTTTCTTTCTTTTTTATTTATTTCAACATTTTCCCCGTAGATTTTTTCTTTTATTCTTCATTTTCCTCATGTAAATATAATTTCTCATTGTTGCCTTCTTTAATAATAAGAACTTCATTTTTGCTAGTTTTTAGCCCCATTATTTGTTTTCTCCCCCAATTTTATCCTGTAAGTTTTTTGTTTATTTTGGTTTGATTTATAGTATTTTTGTTTTTCTTCTCTATTTGGTGGAAGTAGGATATGGTGTCTGCTCAGGCTAGCAAAGAGCTTCAGATATCATGGGAACTACCCAACCCAGCAACCCCAAAGGTTGGGGGATTTTAAGGTGTGAGTCAAAGTACCCTACTGTATACCTCTATTACTCCTATCTTCCTCTTCCTGTGCCTTTCTTCTTCTTGTCAATCTTCCATTTCCCTTTTACTCACCCCCTTTCCTTCTCTCTCTCTTTTTTAACTTTTTCCCTTCTTGCTCTTCAATTTTCTCATCCTTTTATTCCTGGCCCAAAAGGACACATCAACACCTTAGGTCAGAGGTACAGTAACTTAAAGAGTAAGAAGAAGTAAAAGAAAAATTAGGGCAAGGAAACAAATAGAAGAACACACTCATGAGGAAGAAATAGCAGAAAAATCCTGACAACATGAAATACCAGACCAGAGCAACATCCACAAGGGACCATGAGGTAGCTACTGCAGACGACCTATAAAGAAATGTTAGATATGACATAAAGGGAATTTAAAATATGGAAGATAAAAAGAATGAAGGAAATTGCTGAGAAAGTGGAAAACAACTAAAAGAAATCCAAAAACAGAATCAAATAAGAGATGAATGATATGAAGAATATAGAAAGGAGATAGCACAGCTAAAGGAATTAAAGTGGTCAATTAGGAAACTTAAAGTTGCAGTAGAAAGTATTGATAACAGATTAGACCATGCAGATGAAACAGGGAGAGGACAAAGCTCTTGAGCTAATGTTAAAGATAAAGAGGACAAAAGAGAGAGAAAGCAGAATGTTTACTGATAGGATTATGGGAATTCATGAAGGGTTCAAACATACAAGTTATATGTATCTGAGAAGGGGAAGAAGAATGCTCCAGAGGAATGGAAACCATACTAGGGAATACTATACATGAAAATTTCCCAAATATCACCAAAGATTCTGATACACTCCTTTCAGAGGGATATCGGACCCAGGTCATCTCAACTCAAATTGAGCTCCTCCAAGACACATTTTCATGAACCTATTCAAAGTCAAGATAAAAGAAAATATTTTGCAAACTACATGGAATAAGTACCATTTGACCTACTTGGGCAAATCCATTTGGGTGACTGTAGACTTCTCAAATGAAACTTTTCAGGCCAAAAGACAATGGTCATCTACCTTTAATCTACTTAAGTAAAATAATTTTCAGCTTAGAATTCTATATCCTCTTAAGATAAGCTTTAAAATTGATGGAAAACCCAAATTTTTACTAATATGCAAACAATGAGAAAGTTTCCCACAAGAAGACCAGCTATACAGAAAATACTTAGACTTATTCTACACACTGACCATCACAATGGTCCACCAGCAAAGCAAGCATGCAGTAACTAAAGGATATCCACAATGACACAAGAGATAAAACTAAGCATTGAATGTTCACAATATAAGATGAATAGAATGCCACCACACTTACCAATTACCTCAATAAATGTTAATAGCTTGAATTTCCCACTGAAGAGGCATAGACTGACTGATAACACAAACCATCCATGTGCTGTCTGCAGGAAAGACACCTAGCCTCAAAGGACAAATTAAAACTTAGAGTTAAGGAATGCAATACAATTTTTCAGGCAAACAAAATTCAGAAGAAGAGAGGGGATGCAATCTTATTATCAGATACAAGTGAATTTAAAGCAACTAAAGTAAAAAAAGACAAAGATAAGCATTTCATATTGGTCAAGGGAAAAATACAACAAGAAAACATTTCAATTCTAAATATTTATGCACCCAACTTAAATGCTTCCAGATTCCCTAAACAGAACTTAATTAGTGTAAGCATTGTGATATCCTATAACACCATGATAACAGGGGACTTTATCAATCCCCTTGCAGAGCTGGACAAATCCTATAAACAGAAACTAAGAGATACGAAGGACATAAATGTGACCCTAGAACAACTGTACTTGATAGATGTATATAGAACATTCCATTCCAAAGCTAAAGAATGTACGTTCTTCTCATCAGCCCATGGAACATCCCCCCAAATGATCATATTCTATGACATAAAACAAACCTCAACAGAATCAAAAGAATTAAAATTTTACTTTGTATCTTTTCAGACCTCCAAACACTAAAGGTAGAACTCAACTCCAACAAAATCATTCAACTCCATACAAAGGTATGGAAATTAAACAACATTATGCTGAATGAAAGTTGGATGCAGGAAGAAATAGAGATAAAATAGAAAATCATAAAATTCCTTGAGCGTAACAACATTGTAGATACAAGCTACCAAAACCTATGGGATATAATAAAAGCAGTCTTGAGAGGAAAATTTATTGCTTTAGATGCCTATATCCAAAAAACAGTAAGAGAGTGCATCAACAAACTCACAAACCACCTTATGGTATTGGAAAAAGAAGAACAATTGAAGCCTAAACACACCAGAAAAAAAGAAATATCCCAAATGAACTCAGAGATTAATGAAATTGAAAACAGAAGAATCATTCAGAAAATTAACAAAACACAGAGTTTGTTTTTGAAAAAATAAATAAAATAGCAAACCTTTGGCCAGACCATCTAGAAATAGAAATGTAAAATCTCTGGTAACCTCAATTAGAAATGATAAAGGGTAAATAACAACAAATACCACAGAGATACAAGAGATCATCTCTGAGTACTACAAGCAACTCGGCTTGGCACCTGTAGCTTAGTGAGGCGCCAGCCACTACACCAAAGCTGGCGGTTGAGCCCAGTTCGGGCCTGTTAAACAACAATGACAGCTGCAACGAAAAAAAATAGCCAGGTATTGTGGCAGGTGTCTGTAGTCCCAGCTACTCCAGAGGTTGAGGCAAGAGAATCACTTAAGCCTAGAGTTTGAGTTTGGTGTGAGCTGTGATGCCACGGTCTCTACCGAAGGTGACATAGTGAGATTCTGTCTCAAAAGAAAGAAAGAAAGAAAAGCAAGAAACTCATGCCCAGAAATTTGACAGTGTGAAGGAAATAGATCAATATCTGGAATCACACCCTCTCCCTAGACTTAACCAAGAAGAAATAGATATCCTGAATAGACCTATTTCAAGCACTTAGATCAAAGAAACAATTAAAAATCTCCTAATGAAAACAATGCCTGGGTTCAGATGGCTTTGCACCAGAATTCTATCAAACCTTCAAAGAACAGCTTATTCCCATACTGCAGAAATCATTCCAAAATCCTGAGGAGTAAGGAATCTTCCCCTAACATGCTCTACAAAGTGAACATCACCCTGATACCAAAACCAAGAAAAGACCCAACTAAAAAAAGAGAACTTAAGATCAATTTCACTAATGAATATAGATCCAAAAATTCTCAACAAAATCCTAGCCAACAGACTACAGCTTTTTATCAAAAAAAGTCATATGTCATGAGCAAGTAGGTGTCATCCCAGGGATGCAAGGTTGGCTTAACATATGCAAGTCCTTAAACATAATTCCCCAAGCAACAGAAACCAAAACCAAAACCATAGGATCCTCTCAATAGATGGAGAAAAAGCATTTGAGAAAATTCAGCATCCTTTTCTAATTAGAATGAAGAGTATAGGCATAGGTGGCACAAAGCCATCTATGAAAAACCCACAGCTAATATTTTACTGAATGGAGTAAAACTGAAAGTTTTTCCCCTTAGAACTGGAACCAGACAAAGTTGTCCTCTATATCCACTACTATTCAACATAGTGCTGGAAGTTCTAACCAATACAACCAGGCAAGAGAAGGAAATAAAGAGCATCTGAATGGGAGCAGAGGAGGTCAAACTCTCCCTCTTTGCTAACGATATGATTTTATACTTAGAGAACCCCAAAGATTCAACCACAGGTCTCCTGGAAATAATAAAAAAATATAGTAATGTCTCAGGACATAAAATCAATGTCCACAAACTAGTCACTTTTGTATACATCATTAACGGACAGGATGAGAAGCTCATCAAGGGCACAATTCCCTTCGCAGTATTTTCAAAGAAAATGAAATACCTGGAGATATACCTAACAAGAGAGGTGAAGGACCTCTATAAAGAAAATTATGAAACCCTAAGAAAAGAAATAGCAGAAAAAAAAAAGAAATAGCAAAAGATATTAACAAATGGTTAATGGCTGGGAAGAATCAACATTGTTAAAATGTCTATACTTCCCCAAGCAATCAGTTCTTAGTAATATAAAGAAAGCTAGGGCATCAGCCTACCAGACTTTAGGCTATACTACAAGGCCATAGTGATTAAAACACCAAGGTATAGGCACAAAAATACAGACATAAACATCTGGCACTGAATAGAAAACGAGGAGATGAAACTAACATTTTACAGCCACCTGATCTTTGATAAACCAAACAAGAAGCTACACTGGGAGAAAGAATCCCTATTCTATAAACGGTGCTGGGAGAACTGGATATCTATATGTAAAAGACTGAAATTTGACCCACACCTTTCTCCACTCACAAAAATTGATTCGAGATGTATAAAAGGCCTAAGTTTAAGGCATGAAACAATAAAAATGCTCAAAGAAAGCATGGGAAAAACACCTGAAGATATCAGCCTGGGGAAAGACTTTATGAAGAAGACTTCAGTGGCAATTTCAACTATAACAAAAATAAACAAATGGGACTTAATTAAACTGAAAAGCTTTTGTACAGCAAAGGAGACAACAACCAAAGCAAACAGACAATGTACACAATAGGAAAGATAGTTGCATATTATGAATCAGACGAAAGCTTGATAACTAGGATCTACAGAGAAACTCAAATTAAGCAACATGAAAAAAGCCAACAGTCCCTTATGTCAACGAGCAAGAGAGATGATTAGAATCTTCTCCAAATAAGATAGACGAATGGCTAACAAACGGATGAAATAATGCTTATCATACCTAATAATCAGAGAAATGCAAATCAAAACCACCCTGAAATATCATCTAACCTCAGCATGAATGACCCACATCACAAAATCTCAAAGTTGCAGATGCTGGTATGGGTGTGGAGAGAGAGAACACTTTTACACTGCTGGTGGGACTGCAAACTGATACAACCTTTTTGGAAGGAAGAATGGAGAATCCTTATAGAACTCAAATTATACCTCCCATTTGATCCTGCAATCCCAATATTGGGCATCTACCCAGAAGGAAAAAAATCCTTTTATCATAAGGACACTTGTAGTAGATGGTTTATCACAGCTCAATTTACAATCACCAAAATGTGGAAATAGCCTAAATGCCCACCAATTCAGGAATAGATTAACAAGCTATAGTATATGTATACCATGGAATACTATTCAGCCATTTAAAAGGGAGATTTTTGCATCTTTTGTATTAACCTGGATGGAAGTGGAACACATTATTCTTAGTAAAGCATCACAAGAATGGAGAAGCAAGAATCCTAAGTACTCAATTCTAATATGAGGACAATTAATGATGTAGTACAAAGTGGGGGGTCAGGGAAATGGAGAACAGAGACAGGAAAGGAGGGAGGGGAGTGGGGGTTAAGGTATGTGATACAACTTTTGGAGATGGAACCCAATTATAAGAGGGACTTTATCTAACAAATAAAATCAATGTAACCTGGTTCTTTGTACCCTCAATAAATCCCCAACAATAAAAATAAAACCAAAAATACAAAAAAAAAACCTTATTAATGCTAAAAGCTATCATTAACCTATTTTTAATAAGTCTACCATGAAAAGAATAGAAATAATGGTATCATCAGACTTTGAATGGCCAGACTCAAAAAAGAGATTGCTAAGGGAAAAAATTAGGGTGAAAGGTGATGACTAGATATTTAAACTTCTTATAAACCTATATTAATTAAGATAGCAAGTTACTGGAGCACTAGTTGAAAAAAATCTTCTATTAGTATAATATAGAGTATTTAGAGTAATAGCTTATATATATATATATACATATATATATGTATACACACACATATATATATACATACATATATATATCTTTTATTGTGCTTTTCTCGAACAATATATATATAGGCACAAAAATACAGACATAGACAACTGGAACCAAATAGAAAACCTTTTATTGTGCCTTTACCGAACAATATTTGAGAAAGTTTCCTGAGCCCTATTAAAAAAAGAAATATAGTTATAATCATGAATTAAGTGAACATAAAATGAATTCAAAATATAGAACAAGAAGATACAGTAGCTTTTTACAACAAAATACAGTACAACATCTTTAGGTTTTTTTTTTTTTTTTTTTGAGACAGAGCCTCAAGCTGTCCCCCTGGGTAGAGTGCTATGGCTTCATTGCTCACAGCAACCTCCAACTCCTGGGCTCAAGCGAGTCCCCTGCCTCAGCCTCCCGCCTCAGCCTCCCAAATGGAGGCTGGGACCACAGGTGCCCACCACAACGCCCGGCTATTTTTTGGTTGCAGCCATTATTGTTCGGTGGACCCAGGTTGGATTCAAACCCGCCACCTTAGGCGTATGTGGCTGGCGCCTTGGCTGCTTCTGCTTGAGCCACAGGCACCTAGCCTTATAGGTTTTTAAGAAAGAATTTTTCCCTTCAATAGAAACAATAAATAGTTATGTAAAATGATCGATGAATTTTAGTAAAATGAACAATTTATATTCAAAATAAGTATTAAAGAAAATAATCCTAGCCCCAGAAACAAATGCACTTGTATCAAATGTATTTGATAGAATTGATAATCACAATTACTAAGATTCCAGCAAATAAGTATCAAAACCTCCTTAATACATCAAACTGTATTTTATGGATTATAATAATTAAATACTAAGTAAACCATAAACATACATGCTAATCCCAATTACTTATAAAAAATGTAAATTAATAGTACAATAATATAACACTGTATAGGCACTCAATTTATAAATATGAAAATGTTACATGTAAACGTCAATGAATTTTTGCAGTGTTTTTCTCAGTGCTCCTCGTTATGGGCTGCCCTGCCCTCTCTTCATCAGTGACGCTTTCTTTCCTATTGGAAAAACATTTAATCCATTGATACATGGCCATTTTCTTCATAGTATTATCCCCTTGGGTTAACATGTCCTTGATTTCACTTCCTCTTTTGCCAAAGTTAAGAAGAAATTTAATGTTTGTTCTTTACTCTAATTCAAGCTCCTGCATTATGATAACAGCACACAGAACATGCAACATAACGAACACCAGTCAGTAAGACACTGCCACACATCAACACAAACACGGTTGGGAGAGACTGACATGCCAGGGGTATGAAACCTTCTGGAGCTGTTTGCACAGTGCTGCCAATGTAAGGACGTGGTGGCAAGTTTGGGAATTTACTTGTCAGACTTCAGAGATATTAATATGATAAGTTAGCAACAATATTATGTCAAATTCTTTCACTGTAACTTTGATGATATTTACTGATAGGCACATTTATTTTGCTGCCTATTTATAAGAAATTTGTGTATCAGCTCAGCGCCTGTAGCTCAGCAGCTAGGGTGCCAGTCACAATTGCCACAGCTGGCAGGTTTGAACCTGGCCCCGGACCTGCTAAACAACAGTGAGAACTACAACAAAAAAATAGCCAGGCATTGTTGTGGGCAGCTGTAGTCCCAGCTACTCGGGAGGGTGAGGCAAGAGAATCGCTTAAGCCCAAGAGTTCAAGGTTGCTGTGAGCTGTGACCCCAGGGCCCTCTACCGAGGGTGACATAGTGAGACTCTGTCTCACAAAAAAAGAAAAGAAAAGAAAAGAAAAATTTGTGTATCAACTTATGTACATTAAAAAAAATAAAACAAACGTGTCTGTTGACAAAACAAGAAGTTGATATAAACATTTTGCCACATATTTGTCAATATAGATGAGCCTTAGAAAATTATAAACATACTGGGGTCTCAAAGCAGTTTACTTACGGACACGGATGCATTTGGGAGGAGGGAGCCAGCCATCCTCTGTACAAGTAAGTTTGGTCTGCCCATTGGGAAGACTGTAGCTAGATTCGCAATTGACTGGTACAGAGTCACCCTCTACATATGTTCTTGCATAATATGGATATTGTCCATGTTCCAAATAATTAAAAGTACATAGTCCTAAAGGCCACGAAAATGAGAAGTAAATAGCAGTAAATGAGAAACATAAATTTGGTCAAAACAGCAATTTAAAATTCAAATATTTAAAGAAGCCTGCATAAATACTGTATAACTTAAGAAAAATTCAAGCACATACCAAATGTTTGTGTAAAGAGATCATTATTCAATATGTACAGATTGTACAGATATTCTTGGGAAGTCTCTGTATGTATTTTTCATATGGTTTTAGTGAAGAGCTCTTCATAATGGAAAAGTCATCTTTTGGTCTATTCCTAGATGACTCTTCCTTAGCCTTTCTTCTGTCATATAAGACTTAATTGTAGTCACTTAGAAGCTCTTGCCTCTCCATGTTTTGGAAGTTTTACACATAGTTGTAAGGAGATTTACTTACTGCGGCATGGTTTTGCTGGTAACCATCCTTCTCGTGTGCACTGAAGGTATTCCCATTGATATCGTGAAGGAGTCACAAAATTATGGTGACAGTGATAGTAGAAACGTTTTCCAATAGCTACTGGAAAGTATGGTCTATATCTACCCTCATCATATAGTTGTCCATGTTTTATTTGCGGAAAATCACAAGGTTTCACTTGCAATAAAAAATAAAAAAAGGAGTGTAAGTAACATTTTATCTAATGAACAATCACCTTAAAGGAGGAATTTTTGACCAATCAGTTATATTCCTCTTATTAGCATAGGTACACTCATTCCATTAAGGTTTCTAGGTCAAAAAACAGTTGAGGAACTCAGACACCTGAGATAGTTGAAAAGGACTTTCTAAATGAAGGGGAAATTTTGTCTTCTGAGTCATATGATGAATACATTTATATGAACGCTCTCCAGGAAGAAAACTGTACAGACTTACTTACTATACTCCCCTTGAGTACATTTACTCTGATCCTGGCTGAATGTATGAGCCTGCATGCTGATTTTTACCACTCAGTTTTTCCTTGCCATTTTCATCAGAAATCAGAGTTCTGCCTTTTGTTTTCAGACCAATCCACTATAGGAAGATAGATTTTTGTTTGTTTGTGTTTCTTTTTTGATTAAATTCACCAGGATATTTTTTCTATTTATTGAAGACGTAAGAAACACAGAGAAATACACAAATTTTCCTTTGATGATACTATGTAACAAGTTACAAGAGCATGTTTTCCCTCTTTATTTAACCAGAAGAATAGGAATATTTCTTAATATCCAAATAGTAAAAATTATGTTAAACATTTGTTTGTCTATTTCTAATTTTATCTGGAGAACAAAATGTTTTTAATGTCATAAAATAGTCTTAATGAACAAAATATTTAGGAGACATAATATTTTTACACTTAACTTGGGTATTTTTAAAATATAGGTTGACTAATTTTTACAAATATATTCAAGTGCTATATTGTTTCTTATATTAACGGGTTTATATATAATATTTTTCAAAATTCAACTCTGTATGGGATTATTTATTGATAATCTAGTACTTTTAATACCAGATTAGTTTTAAGCTTTTGCTGCAAGTTCTGATTCTATTTCAGTAAACTACATATGATATGTTTAAAAGAATTTTAAAAAAAGAATTTCAACATGCATATACACACATAAATATTCTTTGTCATGTTCTTTATATTTATTAAATTCAGTAATTCAGTTTCTGTTTTGTGTAATTAGAGAAATTTCCCTAGTTTCTACACACTTATTGGATTATAACCTTCGAATTTTGTATTTACTAAACATCTTCTTTGACAAAGACTACTGAGTGATACTTCTTAGGTGTAACTTCTGGACCAGCAGACCATTTATTTTATATTGAACAATTCTAACCCCCACCTATTTCAAGCTTCTAGTGTTGAAATTAAAATGTTTGTTTAGTCTCATTTATTTTAAGTAACATTCAACATTACTCTCTAACGCTTTTTAAAGATTTGGCTAGTTTTCTATTTACCACAGGATTATACATATTTCACCATCATCTATCAAGACGTGTATCATTTCCTGCATTAGGCGAGTTAGAGTCTTTGGATTTGCAGGAACTATGTCTTTAAGAACTCAATTAAATTCCCTATTAATCTGTAGGACAGAGATGTAAAACCTAG
>CAUYQV010182739.1:0-19072 GCA_963574575.1 Galagoides demidoff
GAAACCTTCACCCTTTTGGGGAATTAAAATCTGCATTCCTGCCTAAAACCAGTAACTAGAGGATCAGAGCAGTGTTATTTATGTTTTAGTACCATATAGAAGATGGCTCATTGGAATTATCCAGACAGAGAAATTGTCTAAGCCAGTGATTCTCAACCTTCCTAATGCCATGACCCTTTAATACAGTTCCTTATGTTGTGGTGAACCCCAACCATAAAATTATTTTTGTTGTTACTTCATAACTGTAATTTTGCTACTGTTATGAGTCATAATGTAAATATCTGATATGCAGGATGTCCTAAGCGACCCCTGTGAAAAGATTGTTCAACCCCCAAAGGGGTCACAACCCACAGGTTGAGAACTGCTGGTGTAAGCAGAGGTCATGAGATTATCCTCACTGGAGATGCTATAGTTAAATAGCAATAGCCCAAAGCTGAAAACCCCCTATAGAAGCTCTGTATTTCTACTTAAAGGGAGGATGATGGCACTTTAAGAGTCTGACATCTTCCACATTTGCTGGTAAATTAATAAAATTCTCTTTCCTTTCCCTCAAACCACTTGTCCTCAGTCTTTGTTTGACTACATAAACTATTAATAACAGTGGTTTTTGCCACCAACATTTCCCTTTCTTCTTCTCTTTGCTTCATACGCTTTTTTTTATAACTTGTGTGAAAAATAGACATGTAAAATAGGGAAAAGCAGAACTTCTCTGGCAGCTCATGCACCCTCTTTTAATTTACCTCCAAATCCCCCCTCTAGTTCCTAAACCCTCTTTTTCTCCTCCCCACCCCACCCGACTCCTGGCATCTAAGGTAACTTCCTAAGGGATTCTTGAAGCTGCTAGGAAAAACAAACAATATACCCCCATCTCTCCACTCTAAAAAAACCATTGCATTTTATTTCTTTCTAGCACTATCATTTTATACATGTAAGTCTATTATTCAGTGAAGACAAGATGCAACAAGTTCAGCGAATTAAAACATCTGGAATGTTAAGAAATATATATATCTTAGTCGAGGATATCTTGAACATTCTCCTCATTCTTGGTCTATTTACAACAACACCTGGAGAGGAACAGGGGGAGCATGATCTGATTCCAACTAGGCCTAGAGTCAGGAACGGGTGGAGAGGTTTAGTCAACAGAAAAGGAAGTGGGGAGAGATGATGACTTAGCAAAGTTTTAAAAGAGAAGAAGAGGGCCCCTTCCTCTGACACCAAGAAGGTGAGAATAAGTACCTACATGGGGAAATGTGGAGGTGGGAAGAGGAAAATTGAAAAAGTTAAATCCAGTTGCCCCTCTATTCATATGAAGCAGAATGGTTGTTGCCAGGGCAGTAGGATAGGAAGTGAAGAATAGGGAGTTAGTGTTTAATGGGTAGAGTGATTCAGTTTTGCAAGATAAAATTAGTTCTGTCAATGGACAGTAGCACAATGATGTAAATGTACTCAATGCCATTAAAG
This sequence comes from Galagoides demidoff, assembly GCA_963574575.1. NCBI lineage: Eukaryota > Metazoa > Chordata > Mammalia > Primates > Galagidae > Galagoides > Galagoides demidoff. The sequence continues at coordinate 1,462 of CAUYQV010182739.1, forward strand.
ATGATAAATTTTATGTTATGTATATTTTATCACAATTTTTTTACAAAAGCAATGATTCCTGGAATATTATCCAGCCATTAAAAATAATGGTCATTTAGACTTTGTAGCAACAAGGGTATGAAGGTTTATAGTAGTGTGACATTTTTTCAGCTGGGTAAAAACACTGCATATAATATGACTATAATTATTTAAAACAAATTTATAAAAATAATGGAAAAGACTGACAGGAAATATACCAAAGTGCTAACAGAGGATGTGTCTACTTTCCTTTTCTGTATTTCAAAAAGTTTTGTTATATGGGTAAAATTTGTATAATAAGAAAGTTTTTCTAATATTTAAATATGTTTGAAACAAAGCAGATTCCTTTCTGGCCATAGGGGTTTGTTCACATCATCTCATATCCCCAGCAGATGCTCAGAGAAATCATATGCTAAAGAGTTCCAGGTTTTTCATTTATTTCCATTCATATATGGAGCGTTATGTAGATGAAAGATTCTAGATAGTAAGGATGCTGGATGAATTAGAAAAAGTCCCTGCCCTCATGAAACTTACATTCTCATCAGGAATACACCTAACACATAAATAAACAAATAAAAAATACTAGAGATCAGGAATGCTATGTAGAGAATTAAAATAGGTAGTACAATAAATACAGTCATCCCTCTATATCCATAAATTCCACATCCATGGATTCAACCATGGATCAAAACTATTCAGAAGAAAAAGTTTCACAAAGTTCTAAAAAGCAAAACTTAACTTGCTGAGTACTAAGTCCACAGGAATGAAGTGATGTGTAGGCATTGTACTAGAAATTATAAGTAATCCAGAGATGGTTTAAAGTATTTGGGAGGAATCCGTTAGTCACATATAAATACGTCACATTGTATATAAAGGGACTTGAGTATCCTTGGTTTTTGGTATTTGAGGGGGGCCTGGAACTAATCCCCATGGATACCAAGGGATAACTGTACTGGATTTTCAGATTGGAAGATTAGGAAAGGCATGAAGGACATGAGATTTGAATTGATATATGAATGACAAGAGCAGACTTGGCAAGATAGGGGAAGATAGGTGAGAGAACTGCTGTGAAAATGCTGAGCAAATGTAGCTGTGCCTGGTTTGAGGAAGTGAGAAAGGCCAGTGTGTCTGGGGAGTACAGGATGAGGGACAGAGTAGTATGAGGAGACATTGCCCTTCCTTCAGGAACTTGTGGTGAAACAGCTCGATTGTTACACAGAACTCCTCCTCTCTTGGCACAAACCTAGAGAGTGCTTCAAATTTATAATATTCTGAAGAGCAGAAAAAGCAGGACTTTTAAAAAAGAGTAAAATCTTTTTTCTCCACTAGCCTATGGTTTTCTCATCTGTAATCAAAGGGATAGAATGGCAAGGTTAGCTTCAGAGTGGAAGTAGGTATCAATGCATATTCCATAGAACCTGCCCATGTTGAGAAATGAAATTTTTCTCCAAAAATCAAGGCTTACTTATCTTTCCCAAACTCAAATTTCCCAGGTCCAATTCGAAGTAGATAGCCATTGAGCCACTCAGGAAAATGTCCCTGAACTTCAGCAGAGATGACCTGCGGGGTCTCTTCCACTGTGGTCACCAGTGGTGCAATACATGGCAGATTCCGCTGCTGCCCAAAGGTGGCTTTTTTCTGAGGAGTCTTTCTCAAGTACTTCTTCAAAACTGTGAGGAGGAAACCAAAAGCAAAAAAAAAAAAAAAACTTTACCAAATCATCTATAAACCTGCCTGTTTGTCATGAAAAATAATCTTATCAATTGATACCTTAAGAAAATGTGAACCTAACACCAAAGAGTCTCCAAATATTCTCTCTCTCCTTCCTCACTCTCAGACTACCAAAGCTTTTGTTCTCCATTTTCAAACCACAGCAATCCTTCCTGTATTTCTTGCAGTACTAATCTGTTTAAGAATCAAACAGGACTTTAATTACTATTTTTAATCTTTTCTCAGAGCTGAACAATGCTTATCTGTTTACAACATGTAGTCAACAACATGTTAACCCCAGATGTGCTAAAAGCAACCTCATGGTTTTGTTTTTTTTTTTAAGAGACAGAGTCACTGTATCGCCCTCGGTAGAGTAACAAGTAACATGGTGTCACAGCTCACAGCAACCTCCAACTCCTAGGCTTAGGTGATTCTCTTGCCTCAGCCTCCTGAATAGCTGGGACTACAGGTGCCCACTACAACACCTGGCTATTTTATTGTTGCAGTTTGGCAGGGGCCGGGTTTGAACTCACCACCTTTGGTACATGGGCCCGGTGCCCTACTCACTGAGCCACAGGCGCCACCCAGCAACCTCATTGTTGAGATAAGAAATAACCACCACACAATATCATCATAACAACACTGACATTAGTCAGTACTTTAGATATACCAAAACATGATTCCAAAGATTTCATAGCCATTCCTATGAATTTAATAAAATCTTAAATTTAATTTCTTTAATTTTAATGGCTTATACATGAATGTAATTAAATTAGGCAGTGATACTCAGTCTGAAATTATCTGAAGCCCAAAGCCACAAGAAATACAAGTCATTATGGCAGAATGAGGAACTGAAAATTGTCCCTATTATTTCATACTTACTGAGTGTTCACAAGACGATATTACCTAAAGCAGCGGGGTGGTCAAATATACAATTAGGAGCTATGAAATGCAATCCTTTATTTTATTTCATAAAAGTTTACTTAGAGAAATGAGGTAACACATAGGGACATTACTCCTCAAAGAAATGAGATTTTGCTTCTTTTAGCAAATTAATATCCCATTTCTTTCAAACTTTTCAAAAATTTAAACCATAGAGCACATTAGACCTTTTGCTTTCCTACATGACATGTAGCAATTCAGTCAAACTTAATTCTTTCTGTATTTTCCAAGTAAAATTCCCTTACATCCTGAATGCCCATCTCAATATCTATGTCTAAGGAAATTTCATCAATTATTCAAAATCTAGCTCAAATACTACAGTACTTGTAATATTTAAGAGTATGAGTTGGGCCTCTGCCTTACTCCAGTCTGGTTTTAAATCTGACACTTCCCAAATAAGTAACTTTAAGCAAACATTTATAACCTACCTGTATTCTGCTTCCTCCCTTCCAAGGTGGACATAATAATTCCTTTTTTTTTTGAGACAGAGTCTCGCTTTGTCACCCTTGGTAGAGTGCCATGGTGTCACAACTCACAACCACCTCAAACTCTTAGGCTCAAGTAATCCCCTTGCCTCAGCCTCCCAAGTAGCTGGGACTACAGGAACCCTCCACAATGCCCAGATATTTTTAGAGAAGAGGTCTCACTCTGGCTCAGGTTGGTCTTGAACTCATGACCTCAGACAATTCACCTGCCTCAGCCTCCCAGAGTGTGTGAGCCACCGTGCCCAGCCCATAATAATAATTCTTATCACTCCTAAGTCTATAAGGAAAAAGTGAGTTACTTAATGTGAAGCTTTTAGAACAGAATACTCAAAAATGCTAGCCATTATTATTTACATAGCTTGTAGTGATCAATACAATAAGATGCAACATCTTCTTTCTTTGAATTATTTATTCATTCCACTTTGTGGATGTACTGATGGATAAAAAGTAGAACTGACTGCCTACTAAACAAACAGATCACCAAATCACTGTAGTGTTTTGTTTCACACTGTTTCTAAGTCTGGTCTGAGGACTACTTGCTATAGAAATACCTGGTGATATTTCTAAAATGCAGGTTCCTAGACTCCACTCCAGTCCTAATAAATCAGAACCTGGAGAGTATGAAGCAGGTATTCTTAAGCATACTAAAATTTGGGAACCACAGTATTACAGGTATTAGAGAATGCTTTGAAAAGATAGAGAAGGAGACCCTCAGGTATTTATTTTACTTTGCTTTTAATAACACTATGTATATGCTCTTATTCTCCCCTAAATTAAAATAAACTCCCAGAGATAAAGTATTTTACTCCTCTTATTTAAGTAGAACTAAATTAAACAGCCTAACTGGGCATTTCTCTGAGTAGAGATCACAGGAATTTAAAGCATTTTCCATCTTAGAAAATATTTACATATCCCTATGTTCTATACCCCATAGCATGCTACTGGCAATCTATGTATGTTCTTCAAACTTTTCATGGAACTTTATACGGTCAGCACTTTCTTAAATCCATTTCTATTCTTATCTTCTGAAACATTGCTTTAACTTCCCTGCTCCCTGACTTTTCTCTACTTTATATCAGCTTGATTACTTATTAGCTGACAACCTTGTACAAGTTACTTAATCTCTCTGAGCCTCAGGTTTTTCAATAAAATGGGAAAAAAGAAAGTTGATATTTCCTGTTTATGTCTGTTGTAATAATTAAATCCAATAGCAGTAGATACTTACCAAAGGTTAATTTCATTTATCAGTTCCTTTTCCTTTCATCACCTCATAAACATGTTTCTAAAGTCTGATCTTGAACCTTTACTCTTTAACCTCAGCACTCTCCTTGGTAATCTCCTGCTAGTCTCTCAATTTCACCAGTTACTTCTTACATGTGCCTCTCAACATGTCAAAACAGAATTCTTCATTCTCCCCCTTCACCATCAGTTTTCCCACCTGCTAAATCAGCTGGCTTCACTATCTCTGTGAACCTTGAATATAACTTCTCCATTACCCCTCACATTCACTAACTGGTCAAATTCTGCTCACTATTGGGCAAGTAAGGGATGCTAAGAAAATGGTATGGGGTGACCCATATAAATTACTAGAGCTCAAAAGTCTGCAAGGGAGACTAGGGTAAATCCTTTGTGAAGATTTTTACCAGTCCCTCCCTCTGGGGCAGAGCCTCCCTCAGTTTTTTTCCTGGCCTTACCCTGTCCATATCAGTACTGATGCCTCAACTTCTCATGTCCTTCTCACTGTCCTAATTTACAGTTTTTTTTCAGGGCAATAAAGAGAGATTTTATTTAGGAAGAACAAAGAGAAAGTTTAGAGCACTTCCAAAGAGAGTTGGAAGTGGGTCCCTCTTGTGAAGGAGAAAAGGTGAGAAAGACCCCTTACAGCCCTTTAACTGGATTTTCTAATAGCCTCCTAATGGAAGGAGAAACTAGATAAGAATCAAGCTATCTAGTTCTATACCAGAGCTTCCAAACTGTGGAACTCCTGACTCTCTTACTCTCTGGAAGGGCCAGATACCCTAGGCCATTTGCCTGCAGCTCTAAGTAGTTCACCAGGGCTCCAGAACCCATCCAATATACTTCAATGTTTGGTGAATACTTTTTTATGTGTACTATGATCTGAAAAAGATTGGGAAGTACTACTACTAAATAATTTTCCTAAGTATAGATCTCATTGTATCACATGTTCCTCCATAAAACCTTCACACAAGGTTCCTCACTATCTACCAAGCAAATCCTAAACTGCTTGGCCAGTCACAGGTCCTGTACAGTCTCACCTCAAACTACCTGTCCAGCTCTGCCTCTCACAAATGCCTTCCACTGCAGCTTAACTGGACCACTCTCCATTCTTTTTCTCTTAGTCATAATCATACCATTTTCTTCACCTAGGATATCTCCCACCTTCTTCAGATGACATTCACTAACCCAACTCATCCTTCAAGATCCTATTTCCATGTCACTTGCTTCATAAACATGGAATTCCCATTTTCTACAGCAAGAATTAATTTATCTCAGTCTGAACTCACACAGCATCTGCTTATGGCTCTCATATAGCAGAGTACTCATCTTACTTGGTAACTTTTGTGATAAATGAGTGCTACCAGTACTCCTTGAGAACAAGGTCTGGTTTTTCTCTCCCCTCTCCCTCCAGTACGTAATACCTTGACTACTACAGACTCTAAATTATTGAAATGAAATAATTTAAAAATTGATAGTGCCTATCCGTATGATTTCTGATAGCTATAAATCAGCCAGTTTCAAAAAATAAATCACATAACAACAGTAGCCATAATAGAAAGTATAAAATAAACAGGTTTTAAAGCAATCTCCCAGAATACAAATAGAACCAAACTTTTACAAGAGAGTAAATGGCAGTGATCTTCACTTTAGAAAACTCTGAATAGTGTATATTCTTCCTATTGCAGATGCAAAAGAATCCCTAACCCCTGAAGCCTGTCCTTGTATGTTGTATAAAATATGCAAACATAACAGATGTTTCCCAGACAATAGTTAAGCCATTCTGTCTTCAAGAACTTCTGGCTTTGAAAAATTGCTACCTGTATCTGTCCACACAGAGTAGGAAGCTTCAGAAGCTCCCAGCAATCTTCAGAAAAGAGGTATAGAACTCTAAGTGCAGACTGGTAACAGAGGAGAACAAGGAAGAGGCAGGGGCAAATCTCCTACCTGGAAGCCGGTGCACTATCACCAAAAGGAAGCCCACTGCAATGGCAGAAAAATTGCTAAGAGAATGGAGAAGGATTTGAAAAAACATTTTTGCATTAAGCAGATTCCAAGATCTCCAAATCCTCACACTCAGCAGCAGATTTAAGTACCACTAAGCAGTGAACACACACAGAACTTCCTGGGCTGTCCCTGGCTCACTGACAGAATGGGGTGGAGTGTTGGGGGCGGGGGAAGAGGTGGGGTTTCAAACACTTGTGATCTCAGTCTCATTTCCATGACTAGTATTCCAAAAGCCTATCTCCAAGTACCTGTCCAAAATATTAAAATTAGATAACCAATAGTGGTCTCTTTTCCTAAAATTTGCTTTTGTGAATCTGTTCTCACATGATGTACATAGTTAAGTCCATTGTTCTTGATCCATGGGGTCAATTTCATATGCCACTGCTCTCCAATGAAAGGTTCACATACGGAATAAAGTCCAAATTTACACTGTCAATAAAAGACTCTAAAATCTGGCAACAACTTACTTTTCCTTCTTTCTCTCTACCTTTAATTTCACCCTGCTTTATCTTTTTCTTTCTTTTTTAATATTCATGAGAACTCATCAGGCACAGTGACTAACTGATGTCATCCTAGCACTCTGGGAAGCTGAGGCTGGTGGATTGCTTGAGCTTAGGAGTTTCAGACCAGCCTGAGCAAGAGCAAGACCCCATCTCTATTAAAAATAGCAAAACTATCTGGGCATAGTGGTGTAAACCTGTAGTTCCAGCTACTTGAGAAGCTGAGGCAAGAGGACAGCTCAAACTGAAGAGTTTGAGGTTGCTATGAGCTATGATGCCACAGTAGTCTACCCAGAGCAACAGAATGAGACTCTGTCTAAGAAAGGAAAGAGACAGGAAAGGTAGGGGAGGAAAGGGAAGGGAGGGGAGGAAACCTGTATTAACCCAATAACTTTTTGCCAGGTTTTTTTTTTTTTTACTAAATATTATTTTATTTCACTTCTGCTATTCTTTCTTATATGGGCATTCATGTCATGTGGTGTTTATTCCTCTAAACAGAAATTTAATGATGAGATTTTATTTTATAGTTTAGTAGGTAGCAAGGCAAATATGCTATCTCTCTTAGTAATACCAATTCCCTATAGTACCATTTGCAAATGTATCCAAATTTGTTTGCTTATATTGGAATATACATCTGTGTATATGTGTCTGTCTGTCTCGACTGAATTATCTATGATTGAAAAATGGGTACTGTGATTTTTCAAAGTCTGATTAATAGAGTTATCCCATATGGTTATATAGTTATCTACATATACCAACAGTTTTCAAGAAACTGGTAGCTACGCTTTATATCAAAAGGAAGTTTTTTTAGATGGATAAATAGTACAGATCTTCTAGTCTAAATTCAATTTTTAAATTATTAAAAGGATTGAAGTGACCTAACAAAGTCATCTTATTGTTTAAGGTAATTTCTTTACTTTTAGATCAGTAATCTTTATCCCATACCATGTTGCTGCTAAGGCTTCTAAATAAAATTCATTAATTGCATACATTGATGTGGTTAATATGTAAAAAGCCAAATAACACAAAGTTCTGGTTAGTAATTTCTGGGTTTTATTTTACTGCTTTTATGACTTAAAAAATAACTGTAGGCCAAGAGTTTGTATTAGTCATATATAATAACGAAGAAAGAAAATAATGAAATGGTTAATATTAAAAATAAAGAGTACACAGTTCTGTTTTATTACATAAACTAGACAAATTACCTTTTAGGTTTTAATATTCTTTTATAAAACTACTAACCATGTAAAACATTTTAAAACTATCTTCAAAACAATCTCCTATCTAAACAAAATATTCTAAAATAAAAAGTACAATATTGTTAAACATTATAAATTAACAGAGCCCTCTTTTAGACATTTAAGAAAGTCTAGGAAGTTTAAGAAGAAAAAAAAAGAATCCCCAAAGAATTTAAATAATTCAAACTTCTACGTGTATAAAAATATGCCAATTACTTGACCCTCAAAAGAAAAGTGACATAGTTCATATTAATGTCCAGCTTAGAGCCCCTTTTTAAATCTAGAAAAGAAATTTAAATTTCCCCTTCTCTGTTTAAGATGTATATTGTTGTTAACTAGAGAGCTTTCAATGTCATTTTTCCATTACAACAGTAAGTTTAAATTCTAAGCTTATTATTTTAGGTACACATTTTATCTGTGCAGTGTGTTTGCAATCACTGTAAACCTCTGTCTCAGGAGCTCTCTTTTTTGTATGAGGAAGTTTTCAATAGTGTTGGCTTCTTTGAAGAGTCCGTCTATCTCACCAATGTAAGATGCATCTACTGCTGCTCTCTCACTGATGGGAAAAAAAGTTTTAGATTAATCTAAATAGTTATATAAATAAACATACCATCATGATGATGTTTTTTATTATACCATATTTGTTAGCTATTTCATTTTAACTGCTTTCATTAATTTACTAGTACTCTTCAGGAAAGTTAAATAATTCTTGCAAATATTTTTGACTACTCAAAAAGTCTACTGACACAGTAGAAAGTGTACCTTATGTATTACATTTATAACATTAATATTAAATTATAAATATTATTTTTTACAACCACACAACTCATTATTCAGGTATGACTGTGTAGTAGTTTATGAAAGCACTTTATAAAACATGATATTCTCAGACTAATTAAATATTTAAATTTGGCCTTCAAATATATATAGATAAAATATAAATATAGTCATCACTAAGTATTCATGGGGAATTGGTTCCAGGACCCATACCTACATCAATGGATATTCAAGTACGTCCCTTATACCAGTATTTGCACATAACCTTTCATGTACCTTAAACCATATTTAAAAGGATATGTTTCCACATATCCTTTCATGTACTTTAAATCATCTCTAGATTATTTAATAATATCTGATTTGTAAATGTTATGTAAATAGTTGTTATGCTATATTGTTCAAGGAATAATGACAAGAAAAAATGTCTGTACATCTTCAGTACAGACACAACCATTTGTGTTTCCCCAAAACACGTATTTTCAAACCATGGTTTGTTGAATCCACAGTTGTGGAACTCACAGACACAGAAAGCTAAAATAAATATTTATCTTTAATATCATTCTATTATCATTAATTTCACCAAATATTTTTCTCAAAGAGGTATTTATATAAAATTTAAAGCATGTCCTTTAATTAGAGACCAAGATATATTAATTTTAGTATTAACTCTGGCAGTACCAAAACAAAGGATGTTTAGTGGAAAAATTAAGGTTATTCCCTAAAAATAACTAACTAATCTATTGTAAGGAACTGAGGTAGAATAAAAAATTCCTAAGTTTTAATTACTGGATAGGTTTTGCAGCCACAGAATTAAATTTCCCTTTAGAGAGCTTCCAGAAGAAAACTTTTAACATAAAGACTCAAGAGAATATACTATAAGTACTTGCCTTAAAATCTTTGCATATGTAGACAACATTAGATTAATTTCCTTGCTCATATCTGTTCAAGAAAAATCGTTAAGTTAGGAAATATAACAAACCTTCTGCATTATAAAATTGATGTATAGAAATATAAGCATTTTATACACCACCATTCAAATCTTTCTCCAGTGATTCATCATTACACAATAGTCCAGAACTTTCAGAAACAGATGAATCTGATTTTCCAGCAGAAGACAGCTGTGGGCTATCCAGCATCTGAGGCTTTGAGAACCAAGTAAAAGAAGTAGGTATGGTCAATGAGATCCTTAGGACATATACACATAAAAATTTGGTTTATTTTTAAAAAGCAAATTAAAGCATTTTTCAGAAAGAAAACAAACATACTAGAAATTATATGACTTAATCAATCATTTGAAATTTTATTATCAAGAAAACTTACAGACCCAAGAAGCACCTAGCTCAAAAGACTAAACTTTATTTTGGTTTTAAATTAGACTTTGAATATGGTTTTAATCCCCTGATGGAAATGTGTCCTATATCACTAGATATTTTCATAGCAATGCAGCAAAACTGATTTAGACAATAGCCAAATGCTTGCAAAATTTTACAAAATAATGTCATATCCTTAGGAAGCAAATCATGTCCCATATGCAAAAGATTGACTGTGATGGCAATAGTAAAGGACAAGAAATAGTGCTCTTCTTTAAGAAAAGCAGTAACTACAGTACCTAGGTATCTTACTTATCATAGCAAAATAATTATGTAAAGTCCTATTACAAAGGTATGATCTCTGTTCTGTCTCTAGATCACAAGCTACCAAAAAGAAATATCTCAAGTTTTTTTAAGGCCTACACTTTAGTGAAAAAGCCACTAGAGTCAATATAGTTTCTGCTATATTGGAGGACAATTCTAACTCTGGAAATATGAAAACATTAAATTCCATTTATCAGGCTCAGCACCTATAGCTCTGTGGCTAGGGCGCCAGCCACATACATCGGAGCTGGGGGTTCAAATCCAGCCCGGGCCTACCAAACAACAATGACAACTACAACCAAAAAAAATAGCCTAGTGTTGTGGTAGGCGCCTGTATTCCCAGCTACTTGGGAGGCTGAGGCAAGAAAATCGCTTAAGCCCAGGAGTTTGAGGTTGCTGTGAGCTGTGACACCATAGCACTCTACCCAGGGCAACACAGTGAGACTCTGTCTATAAATAAACAAATAAATAAATTCCTTTTATCAATAGAGCTTTTTACAATGGAAGAAATTTCAGAATATGTAAAATAGAATAAAGATTAAGGCTCTAGGAGCATATATAGCTTACCTCAGATTCTCTTGGCCTCTTGCAATTTCTAGTATCAGATTTTACAAGGTGGTTTGCCATCATATTCTAGAGGCATGAGCAAAGCCAATATTTAGAGCAATGTCAAATTTAGAAACACATTCCATGCTATAGTTCTCTTGAATCCTTCCCTTCCCCCACCTGCCCCCTGTTAATTTAGGCTCTCATTATCTGTCACTTATGCAAACTCAATTTCTCCCTTCTCTAATTTATTCTACCTACTGCTCTTTGGGTAATCTTTTAAAGCTTTGATTACCACACACCCTTAACTTGAAAATCCTTCCCTTGGCTATTCATTCCTCCAGACTAAGTTCAAATACATGGCAGCCTGCAAAGTCCTATGTTACCTGGAGTCAACCTACCATCCATCATTTTCAACTACTCCTCTACATATACTTGGCCAAACTAGTCTCCTGAGCACTTCTGCCTTGCTTCAAAACCAGCTCTGTTGGCTGAGCGCCTGTGGCTCAAGTGGCTAAGGCGCCAGCCACATACACCTAAGGTGGCCGGTTCGAATCCAGCCCGGGCCCACCAAAACAACAATGATGGCTGCAACCAAAAAATAGCCAGGCGTTGTGGTGGGTGCCTGTGGTCCCAGCTACTTGGGAGGCTGAGGCAGGAGACTCGCTTGAGCCCAGGAGTTGGAGATTGCTGTGAGCAGTGAAGCCATGACACTCTACCCAGTGGGATAGCTTGAGGCTCTGTCTCAAAAAAAAAAAAACCGGCTCTGTTAAAATTCTTCTATCTTCACAAAACCTTAATATTGGAATATAACGTAGGGTTCCTCAATTCATTCTCATTTTTCTTACAAGTGAGAAAACAGGGACCAATATAGCTGACCAAGTTCAAGCAAGTATGCCTGGACTAGACCAGAACCAAGATCTCACTCTTCTTGTCTGAGATTATTTCCACCGTCCCATCCTACCTCAATATAGCATCAAATTTTACTTTTAAATTACTTTTCCATAAATTCTGAAGGTATTTTCCTTAGGAGGCTAAATGTTGAACCCTAGAAAAGTCTAAGTCCCTCCATCTTAGAGATGAAGATCACTATCCACATTTAAACTATCAATTTATTTTGGGTTTTTTGACTGTTTAGTGTTTTTTGTTTGTTTGAGAAACTACGCTGACTTGGAGAACTGCAATGAATTGGTTTGATCAGTAACTTACAACATGCATAAATAAAAAACAGAGCAACGAGTTACAGAGGAAGACGTAGGAAATTCCTCATGGTCCGACTACATTCCTTCAGGCTTCCTCACTCGCGGAGCTTCGGGGCTGACTCAGAAGTGCACGGCTGTGCTGCAGAATGTTCCAGAAACGCCCTGCACGGTTTTTCCCTTCTACCTTCCCCTTCTATTCCTCGCTCTCCCTTTTACACCTCTTCTCTCCTTCCTCGAAGTAATAGAACGTGCACATAACTTAGAATCACGTCAGTCAGTTTCTGTAAATAAATTAACTTTCCCGTCATAACGTAGAGCCTCAGCCAAACCCCGGCCTGCGAGAGGCTGGTCCTCCTCGCGTGACAAACACTCATTAGTCCCTGCCCACTCTGAGGCGTGGTCACTCGCTCACCCGCTCACCTCTCCCCTCTGCCTCAGGCCCCTCAGGCCACGCCAGCTACCTGTCCACTCCCTTCCCGCCCCGTTTCTTCCCTGCCTGGGCTTCCACCCCACTAAAGGCCCTGAAAGGAAGCTTTCATCCTCACTCACTACCTCGTTTTACATTCAGTCAAATTCTCACGTAGGCTCGTACCTTCAGCCGCACCCCAAAACCAGCTGGCTTCACCGCGACTAACCCTCCTCAGCGAAAGGGCGGGAAGAGGACGGCAAGCGCGCCAGTGCGCAGACTCCGAGGGAGGGGGCTGGTGCCTGCGCACTCCCGCCAGGCAGCGCGCGAGTCACGTGGCTGCCGGCAGCTCAGCTGTCCTCCGGTTACTTGCGGCCGTTTCACTTCAACGTGGAATAATGGTGCTCTGCCTGGCCCTTTCTTCCAGCGTTTACCAGTATGTGTTTGCGGGACAAGGAAACATTCTGAAACTAGTCTCCACCAGATGCCAAGGAAAGGCAGAGTGTGCACAAAATACTACATCCACGTCCTCTTTTCTGGTAGAATTTAAGGCCTCCCTCAGGATGCTTTGTTTTTGAGACAGTCTCACTCCCTCCCTGGGTGGAGCGCAACGTGTCTTTAAAGCTCACGGCAACCTCAAACTCTTGAGCTCAAGGAATCCCCGTGTCTCAGCCACCCAGGTAGCTGGGACTTAGAAACCTTCTCTACCAGTTGGGCTAATTTTTCTATTTTTAGTAGGGATGGGTCTCGCTCTTGCTCAGGCTGGTCGTGGACTTCTGAGATGTAGCAATCCTCCCAGAGCAGATGGTTTGTTTGCAGGAGAGTTTAAAACAGTGTTCTGCTGATCCACAAGCAAGGTTTCCAGATCCAGAGCCTCAGTTTCCTGCCCCTCTTTCCCTTTGTTGCAATCAAACTTTCAGAATCACACATATTCAGAAAATTTCTTTTTGGATCTGTCAATAAGTTTTGTCCATTTAAATTAGCAGCAGCTTTCAAAAATTATTTTGTAACCCTCGTGACATATACTTGTACCTTAGACTCATTGGGTGTTTTGAAGTGCAGACTTTGATGTGCAATTTGAAAGACTGACATTCTAAACTTGATGGAAGAAAAAAAAGCAAACAGAGGTCAATAACTCCCATCCATAAGCTCCAGGTACAAAATCTTGCACCTTAAAGAATATTCAACACTTATATACATTTTCTGGTGGGGGCTTATTTTAATGTTATCTGTCATTAAGACTTAGAAGTATTGTGTATAAATCTATATATTTGCTGTTTTGAGGGGAACTAACTGTTTTAAGCAGTTTCCTAGAAAATAGTTTGTTTAATTTAATTTGCTAATATTATAAAATATAAACCAAGTACTAAACACAGGACAATTACAGTGAAGTGACTGAGAGTCTTCACAGGGTCCGTAACACTGAGGGCTGATAGCCTGTGTTGAATTTTTGCCATCTGTGGTAAAATGTAATACAAAATACGTACGTAATACAAAACGTAAAATTTTGTAATAAATTCTTAATCAGGTCAAATGTATTCACTTTATAGAACATCCTTTATTCTGATGCCATGGCCTTCCTTTTTTTTTCTTTGGTAGCTAAGTTTCATGAGAAAAATGTAAAGATTTTAATGTCCTTACCTGGTAAAATGTAAAGTTGTCCATTCAGTGTTTATCTCGTCCTCATTTCATTATTGCTATTATTATTTTTAATGGTCCACTAAATCCAGAAGTCTGGAAAATACTCATCTAATTCCTGTCCCAGCCTTCACATTATATGATTTCTAAACAGGTGGTCTTCCATCCAGTTCTTAAAATATTTATAAGAATAATGATTCCACCTAATGCATAAATGCTTTTATCAGATTAAGAGAACACCATGGACATTTTATTTTATTATTTAATCTTATTTATGTTGAATAAAAGAAAGGGATATGAATAAGTAAGAGATCATGAGAGCTGCACTTATCTAGAGATGTAAAACATTCAAAAGGCTGTGATCATAATCTCATTTAATCTTCAAAAACAATTCTACGAACATGGTAAAAGTTGGGTTGTTCTGTACCAAAGAAAAAGTACTTTGTCCCAAAACTTAGAAATGTGTAAATTCTGCATTCTGTATCTTTACAAATGTAGAAAACTCATTGGCAATTGGCCATTTAAAATTAGAACTTTGGCCAAGGTGGTGGCTCACATTTGTAATCACAGCACACTTGAAGAGGCCATAGTAGGAGGATCACTTTACAGCAGGAGCTCAAGACCAGCTGGGAAAACATAGCAAGACCCCCATTTCTACAAAATTTTAAAAACTTAAAATAAACTTAGAGTTTGTTTAGTGTTCTGCTTCTGATCACAGTTGGACCCCACCTTATGCTTTCATGTTTACTGGCCTTCTTGGCCACTACAGTGGAAGGATGAAAACTGGCTATTTCAAGTTCATTAATGTGTGTGTTCTGATCATATACGTCTTAAATGTGCTATTGTTTTTCTTTGCTAGTTACCACATAAAGCACCTAACCACTATGCCATAGACTGCCTTCGGAACTGCTATGCACATTATGTTTTAATGACTTATGTAATGAAAACCCTATCTTGTTTTCAAAAGGAAACAAAAAACAACTAGCTGCTGGTGTAAGCATTTTGCTTCCTAACTCTGGAATCCCTCAGTTTTCATACCATTTCTCTCCTGGCAATTCCCTTGCCAGCAAAGTAATACAATTTAATGTATGTGAAATTCAAGAAAAAAATGCCTTAGAAATTTTGTTTCTGTTAATTTATTTTCAAGGCTATGATATTTATACTCTGCTCTTTTAAAGTTACATTTTAAAAGACTGTTTTTAATAAGTTGGAAATAAGCCCTAAAACTATGTATATTTAAATCATTCTTCAGACATTTTGAGTCAGAACTATGCCACCTTTCTAGGTATAGAAAGTTTTAGCACTGGAAACTGCAAATACATATTTGTTCTTGTATCAGAATTTTAGCATCCCTCTCCTCAAGTTTACTTTCTGTTACAGAAAATAAAATTCTAATGATGCTGTGTATTGCATGTGGTGTGCATATGAAGTACAAATTTTATGAAAATGGACTCCTGTTCTAGTGAAAAGTAAATCTTTGTTTCAAGAACATGAAGGCCAGGGGAAAAAGAAAAAAGTAAATCTCAACTATCCTCTGACACCATGTTGTGCTGGGGAGGGAGGGCCAGTCCTGAACAAGGTTATAAAGTAAAAGAAAATATTTTGCAAAGTGTTCTTTAAAAAAAAAAGCTATATTTTTAGAAATGCTTTAGCTGTTAGGATAACATCGTTGGAATAACTACAGTAGGACTAACAATTCAGCACTGTCAGATTTTTAAAAAGTTTTATCCTGAGGGTGACCAGAAAGTCTGATCGCTGAAAGACCGAGGTGAGAAAAGATGTTTGTAGTGGACTAAGCAGGTACTTTCTTAAAATACTTGGATATATTTCAGAAAGAGGTACAGGTGTGGGAAGCTGCAAGACCCCAACTTCCACAGAAGAAAAGATTTCATTAAAATAGTAATTTTACATTAAAAGAAACATTCCTATTCTCACCGGCTTTGTTTCAAGTTCTACTGCCCTACCAAGAAGGCAGGTCCAGGGCGTGCCCGAGGCGGGCGCCTGCAGCTGTCTCCTCCCTCCACCTTCTTCCTCATTCCCTCCTCCACTGACTGCTGGATTCCCACATGCCTTTTGCGTTCCGGGCTGCCTACTGCGGCTGGGCTGCCCAGAGGGCTGCCTCCTGCTAAGATTTACGGGCTTCCTGAGAGGAAAGGGACCTCAACTCTTCCAGCGCTTCCTCTTGCAAGAAACTCTTCAGCATAGGTAAGAAATATCGTTCCTCTGTATTTGGAAACCCAGGCAGGTATGGCACTTAGAGGTGAGTAAGCTAAAAAAGGGACTGAGAGGAAGTCCTCTGACGTGATTATAATGGACAGTCAGTAAAACCTAAGGAACGTGAGCAGAGTCAAAGTAAAACTTTTTCTCTTTTTTATCAACTAGGAGAGAGTATCCATCACCTTAGAGCAGAGATTCTGAAACTTTCTGCTCTCATGTCCCCTTTGCATTGTTGAAATTCTTGAGGCCCTCAAGAGTTCTTGTTTCTCTAGCTTATATACTGCGTTACTGAAATTTAGATGTTTATTTAGCAAATTATTGAAAAATACCAATATGCACATCACACGGTAGCATAAATTACATTTTTAATTAAAGATAACTATGTATTTCAGAAAAAAATCTAGTGTAAAAAAGGATACTGTTTTTCCTCTTTATTAATCTTTTAAATCTCTGGCTTTCAAGAAGACAAATGAGCTAGATTCTCATCTGCTTTGCCTGTAATTTTTCACAATTTCACACAGAAGGTAGCCTCTGGCAAACTGTTGTACACTCACAAAAGAATAAGAGTGAAAAAGAAAAATGACATCTTAGAACAGTAGAAAATGGCTCTTACTTTGTGAACCCCCTGAGAATTGCTGCTTTAGACTCCTAAAATAAATAAGCTTCTCTTTGAAGGGAATCTTGACTTGGAATTAATTATATTAAAAGTAAATACAAAATTTCTATAACTGATGACCTTGTGGAATCGGCAGCAACACCCTGGGTTTGGGCAACAATTGGATAATGTTATTACATTCCCCAGGAGACTTTCACTTCACTCTAAGGAAATAAACAGCTCTATTTTGAAGTGAATAACAAAAACTAAAATACTCTTAAATTCCCCTTTCTTGCCTGCATTTTAAGTTTCTATGACATCCTCCTTCAAAATATCTTTTATATCTACAATGTTTTCCTATTGCCTATGAGATTGGATTTACTCTTGTATCTGATTTCCAAGCCCTCCATAATGGAACCCCACCTCACCTCACATTCACTGTAAAACAGCAGGGCTGTTC